>JAODAL010030126.1:0-50474 GCA_025379985.1 Phyllomedusa bahiana | reverse complement strand
TCTGTGATACAAAAATTAAATGTTTTGGGGAGCGGGTTTTTCTGAAAAAAAAAAGCAGAGAAAATACAGACCAGACTCCTTAAGAGTCCTGCTGACACCACTCTCCTACAGTAATCGATAGCTTTCCCTGATAGTGTACAAGAAAACGGTCTTTCATGTATTGGGGCGGGAAAGCAGGACCCCTATTGTCTTTTTAATGAGTCCATTTGGTTTTTTTCTCTGCTTTTTACTCAAAAATTCTGCCCAAATATAAAAACCTATGTATCACGAGCTCACTTCTCCCCCTTATTACTGCCTGCTCAACGGGGAAGCATAAATCCCCTATATGTTTCCTTTAAGTAGATTCATTTATTAACCTTTTATGAAATTCTAAAAGCCAAACATTAAAAATAAAGCATAAAAATTCACCTGAGAAAAATCTGACCAAAGCAAGAATGCCAAATCCCCTTAACATCAAAGCAGAATTCTTACAATTTTAAAAAGAGAACCCTTCACAAAATTATGCCCCCTTTGGGGCGGGGGGGGGGCAGCACAACGGTGAAAAACCTGCGTTCCCAGCCGTGCCCCCTTATTTCTGAAAAAACTGTAGTTTTAGAAAATTTAAAAGCTCAAATCGCAGTTTTCACTAAAAAAAGTCATTAAAAGAATCAGTTTTTTTCAAACCCCGCCCACCGGGCTAGCCCCACCACCCAACTGAAAACCTATTACTTTAAATAGGTAAAACAGTGAATAACTCAGGGGGGCGGATAGCCGTTGGGGGGGGCAAAACACCTCTCATGAAAAGATTTGAGGGGTAAATGCATAAAACTACAGCATCTTTCAGAAAAAGGGAACAGTGGGGGAATAGCAGGCTGACCTAGCATGGTGCCTCAAAAGGGGGGGCATAACCTATGTACGGGTTCCCTTAAGGGCTTTTCACGCTGCAGCTGGACCAATTACATGGCTGACACCTATAGCAAGCACATTGACTATAATAGGGTCAGTTCAGATTTTGCCAAATTGTCAGCCATTTTACCTGTCAAAACACTGCAGCATGCTACGCTATTTCTTCCTCTTTTTTGACGGTAGCGGAGTCTGTGGCGGAGTCTCCTAGCAGACCCTTTAAAAACATATGTGAACATAGACTAAGTAAGCATGTGCAAATCCTCATAAAACCATCTGAAGACACTATGGCCCATGTACCAGGAAGGATTCAGTCTCAAAGTACTCAATGTCCTGATTAGGAGGAAGTAGTGAATTTAAACCCGGTGTCAAACGCGGCCCCCCAGCTGTTGGGGAAAAACAAAACCCATCATGCATTTTTATTATCTAAAATGGGAATGATGGGAAGTTGTAGTTTTTCCCCAAAAGCTGGAGGGCCGCAGTTTGAACCCCTGGGTTAGACCAATAGTTTACGCACCCCAACATCAAAAAGGGGGGGTGATGCAGCATTTTTCGGGCCTGGAGGCTGCTGTCATGACTGAAACAGGTCCGGCAACGTTTTTTTTGCTATATATCTATAATCTATAGAGAAATCTTGGCAGATTACTTTTTTAATGGTACAGTTTAACAAGGTCTGTTGTCTGTAAAGAAACGTTACATGCGAAAGGGGATGTAATCCGAAAACTTTCCTTTACGGGTGTGCTTAAATGATTGAAAAGGCAAAATTTCCTTAGGTCTCGGGCCCTGTTGGCTATGGATGAGTCAGGAAGATTATAATTGATGCTAATTTGCGCACTCACTCCTGCTTAAATATTTAAGGATCTCTAACAGCGATGAATCATTAATTGAAAAATCCACCTTAAAACATCTTTTGGCAAGTGACATGAAAGAATATGGAATCAATTAGGGGTTTTTAAGCACGCACCTCCTGCACTTACTAATGAGGTTGTGGCAATCTGTAGAGCACATAGAGATTGTCTTCACTGGAGGGGTCCATTAATACAGGTCGGGTCCCGCAGTATAAAATCTGCACCAATTGGTGCAGATTTTATTGCAGCACAGTAAATTCATGATAAAATCTATACTAATTCGTGCAGATCTTTGGATTTTATAATATGCGTCCGTTGTTTGGAACCGACTGTGGAGCCACTATCAGATGACTTAATGCAGCTGCATTTTACCATCTTTATCGGGTCCAGACAGTACAGTTTCAGGCAAGGTACCGTTTTTAATATACATATATAGACAGCTGTGCAAGGGCATCAGAGTCCTCCATCTATGCAGGAAAAAAATTTCCCCTGGTCCCATGCCGCGGTGGGGTGGGGGAGAGATGTCCCTGTTCAGAAGGGACAGAATGAAAACCTCTCGCCAGTACCAGCGCTGCGTCTCCCCGGTTTGCTGTTTCCATTCTGTCTCTTCTGGACATGGTCGCCCTCCTGGCTGCACTGCGTTGGGTGGATTTTCTTTCCTGCATAGATAAATGACTGATGCACGTGCACAGGGATCTATGTATGTATAGAAAAATCCTTCCCAGTGTTACTTACCAGCATTAATCTTATGAGTCTATGGCTGTAGAATGTACAATGTGACGCTTTGCCCGGATCGGCTCTTCCAGTCACAGCCTGGCTCTCCCACACTTCTTTAGCGGCATTGATCACTATACACTGCAGCCGCTCACACATGTACCACCAGACTCTTCCTATAAACAGGGCTGTGGAGTCCGAGTCGGTGCCTATTTTGCAGGAGTCGGAGTCGTCATAAAATGGACCGACTCCCAAAATATATAATAAGTTGGTTCCAGTATTTATGCAGTGCAAAGAGCAATTTTTATATACAGTCACTTACCGATCTTATACATAAATGTGACTTGTATTAAGCATATGCTTAGTTCTGCAGATTCTTTCCTGTAACTGCTTTGTTTACTGTTTTAGCCCCTAAAAACAAAAAATTTTAAATTATATTTTGTTAGTATTTGGGAAATCCGCTGTCACGTCAAGGGAGGTACAGTGAGCCCTGACTGGATCCCAGCCCACTGTCCCTGCCTACTTGACGTGCTGCCCTAGACGGCAGATGCCAACTGGGCGACACTCCCTGCGCTGCTAAAGTGCTGGGGCCGTCAGGAGGAAGAAGTCAGATAGTCCGAGTTAAAAGCCAATCAGGACCGCCAAGCCACAAAACAGAACCAGAGAGCAAACGTATACAAGCCGAGGTCAAACCGAACGGGAGCGAGGTACAGAATCAGAGCGCAAGACAGGGTCAGGAAACAAGCAGAGGTCTAGGTACACGGAATAAGCAAAACAACAACATAGCACAGGTAATAGGCAGCCAGAGAGAAATAATCACAGGCCAGCACTCAGCCTGCACGGGGGTTTAAATGGGATTCCCGGATACCGCCCCTGTAGCCGGAGTTGGAGTGGCCCTCCTGTCCTCCATTGCTGGTGCGGACACGTGCCCCCTGTCCGGAGTGGCTTGGAACCTCTGTCACGCAAGGAGCTGCCATGGCAGACCATGTCTATCCGGTTGGGGTCCCAAACCATCTGCTGCAGACTGTTTGCCTCCCCACAAGCTAATCGCCGCCCAACCCGCCTTTGGGTTTCAAGCACTGCCAGAATTCCTACTGGGCTCTGAATCATGAATTCATCATATCTTGACCAAAAGCTGATCCCAGGTTCTCATTCTTTACACATTCAAAAGATCAAACATAGTCCCCTTTTGCTTGTCATGTCCGTTCTACCTAATTAGCTTGATGTATTGTATCATATAGTGTTAAAGAGCCTGAATCATTTTAACTACAGTAAAGTTATCACTTAAAAACATGCCCGTGTATGAGGGAGGTCAGGAGTCGAGATTGGGAGAATTGAGGATCTGATTCAGGCTTTGGCTTGCCGACTCCACAGCCCTGCCTAAAAATATATGGACTAAAGCTAACTTAGGCAGATGCTGCCATATAAGATTTTTTTTTACAGAAAAATATTATTCATGGAACAAATAAGACATCCCTGAAAATAAGACCTTCTGGGGAAACAGGGTAAGTATTGTAGACCCTTTTAAAAGTATATCACCCTGGAATTTTATGGCCGCTTTAAATAAATATAAAAAATACATTAAATACGTACTATGGAGAAATATACAACTTGTAGGGAACCTGTCAGGGGGGAGGGGGGGGGGGGGGGGTGGGGGGTGGGTGGGGGGGGGGGGGAGGTGGGGGGGGTTCTGTTCTATCTGAAAAGCAGGATTTATAGAGGGAGAGACAATCGAGCACATTTATCAAGCATTTTGCCGTCCAGAATTCGGGCACAATTTTTGTGCCCAAAAAAAAAACGTTACAAGCTTTACACCACATTTACTAGTGTTGGACAGTTTCAGGCACTCTGGACTCATCCGACAAAGGGGACCTGGCAAGGTTAAAAGAGGCGTGGCTAATATGCGACAAAAATGCACCCGAATTTTGTGTAGTTTGTGACGACAAAGCAAATTAACATGGTGCAATCTAGACTAGACAATATTACTAACCTGCACCAATTTATCAACACTGTGCTAAATTGTGCCACATCGTCAGACTTGTGCAAATACCTGCAGTCACATCCCACCGCAGACGTTGTACCTGATTCCCCACAATCCCAACAGGTGCACAGAATAGGGGACAGTTTTCCTACATGTGGGTGGGGGGGGGGGGGGGGGGGGGGGTTCATCCAATGTGTGTATCTGATCATGTGTGTGTCAATGTCTACCACAGCCTCTATGTGGGGGAAACAGGGCAGAGACTCAGTCAGCGCATGAACTCACACAGATTCACCATTAAAGGGCTGTCTCACTACATTGATTCATCTTACTTCAGTTTAGTTTTACTGGTTTCACATTGAATTCAGGGGTGTGTTTACTGGCTTCCACAAGGCTGCAGTAGAAGCCAGTCTGTAGCTATAGCAACCAGTGCTGGCATGCCTATCAGGAGAGATCCATACAGTTCTGTACTATAGCGACCTAAGGAGCTGATGCAAGAGTGGATAGTCTTGAAGTATGGCAGGACACGTTAATGACCATATATTGCAAAGTGGACTTGTATTTGACAAATCTTTAATATAAAAAAACAATCCTTTGTATGACACAACCCCTGTTAACAGACAACAGAAACGAATCTGCCATAGCTGCACTTTTCTCTGGAAAATCACTCCATGGAAGAGTTTTCAGAGTTCGTGTCTTAAAGGACATTTAAGATACAGAGGGAGAGAAAAGAATGGGAATATAAATTAATGCAAAAAATTTTAAAAACTCTGCAAAATGAACTGAACTTTATAGCAGCTTCATGTCAAACTATGTGTGAACTGCGAGAGCAACAAAATCTCCCCTGATTCTGCAAATAGATAAGAGAAATAATTACTGATCACTGTCACCCTCGCAAAGTTTCCAGACTGTTTATTTCTTGACCTGTAGTAAATAACTGCTCTACTTACATCTTGCATTTTGTATTTTTTAAGGATTATAAGATCCTTTGAAGATCCATGTCTTTGTTGTATAAAAAAGTCTGTGTATTTTCGTTTTGAGTGTATAACACCATGTTCTGAAGAAGAGAGCTAGTCCCTCTCAAAAGCTCACCATCAATATACTCAGTTAGCCTCTAAAAAGGTATTAGCCTGACTTTCTTCACGCCGCTACTATTTTCCTATTGGCTAAACACGGTACAAAATTATACTGTCTTACCAGCTAGACTCTCATTAATAAATATGCCCCACTGTGTTTTGTGTTTTGCAGGTTTATAATAATTTGAAGCAAGAGTTGAATAAATCCTACAACAAACAGTGAAAGTTCATGCTGACTCCCGCCTACATAACAGTGATTGACAGTTGCTCTGTAACACACACTGATACAAGATAAATCTGTCAACTTCATGTATTTGTGGGCGGGTAAGCAGAACTTTCACTCTCTACTAAAGAGTCCTGCCAGATTTCCCTCGATTCTTTACTCAGAAATCCTTCTCCAAAATCTTATAAACCTACAGTCATGGCCAAAATTTTTGAGAGAGAATACAAATGTTAATTTTTACAAAGTCTACCGCATCAGTTTATAATGGCAATTTGCATATACTCAGAATTTTATAAAAGAGTGACAGCTAACAGCAATAATTGCAAAGTCAATAGTTGCCTAGAAAATGAATTTTGCCCCCAAAACACATTTCAACTTCACATTGCAGCCCTGCTTAAAAGGACCACTAACATCGTTCAGTGATTGGCTCCCCTGAACACAGGTGTGGGTGTTGAGGAGGACAGGGCTGAGATCAATCTGTCATGATTAAGTAAGAATCACACCCACTGTACACTTTAACAGGAGGCTGGGTGCTTGGCATCATGTTTCTTCTTCTGTTAACCATGGTTATCTCTCAAGAAACACGTGCAGTCATCATTGCACAAAACTGGCCTAAACAGGGAAGAGATCCACAGCTAGAAATATTGCACCTCAGTCAAACAATCTAATCGCATCATCATGGTAATCAAGGAGAGAGGGTTCATTTGTTTCCAAAAAGGCTCCAACGGCGCCCAAGAAAGACCAGCAAGACGGCCAGGACCGTCTCTTAGAAGTTATTTCGAGCTTACGGAATCGGGCGAACCAGCAGTACAGATCAAGCTCGGGCATTGGCAGCCTGCAGAGTGTGAGTGCATCTGCACTGCACTGTGAAGGCGGAGACTCCATGGAGAAAGGCCTGAGTCAAGATGGCAGCAAAGAAAGCCACTTCTCTCCGAGAAAAAACACAGGGACAGACTGATATTCTGCAAGTTTGTACATGGATTTGACTGCTGATGACTGGGGATAAATCATTTTCTCTAATGAAATCCCCTTTCCGAATATTTGAGAACATCTGGAAATACAGCTTGTTCGGAGAAACAAGTGATCGATACCACAGTCTTGTCTCATGCCAACTGTAAAGCCTCCATAAACCATTCATGTGTGGGGTTTTGCTTCTCAGCCAAGGGAATCGGCTCCTAACAGTCTTGCCTAAAAACACATCCATAGAATAAAAATGGTACCATAATGTCCTCCACAGGAGCAACTTCTCCGAACTTCCCCAAGGAGGCAGTTTTGGTGATGCAACAATGCATTTTTCCAGCATGAAGGATCACGCTTGCCATAAAGCATAGGTGATAACTAAATGGCTCGGGAGAAAAAACATAGGAGATTTTGGCTCAACTGTGGCCATGTCCTGGAAACTCCCAGATCTTAATCCAAATTGAGAACTTGTGGTCATCGTCAAGAGACGGGTGGACAACAAAAACCCAACAAATTGTGGACAAAATGCAGCATTGATTGTGCAAGAATGTACTGGCTATCATCCAGGATTGGTCCAGAGTTGATTGAGAGCTTCTGGAGATTGCAGAGGTCCGAAGAAGGTCGAACACTGCAAATCATTGACTTGGCTGCATAACCATTCTAGCCGTCAATAAAAGCTTTTGTTAATGCAGAAATATTATGCAGCTTGTATTTCTGTTGTGATAAAATCATCTGACAAAACACACATCAAACTCAAGTATGGCAACAGATCATGTGAAAATAGAATATTTGTGTCATTCTCAAAACTTTTGGCCATGACTGTATATATCACAGAAAATCCAAAATGTAGCGCAAGTGGATCCAGCAAGTGGGGAAATTATATCTTTATTTTATGTTGTATAATACGCCGGCGCCAGAAGATGAGAAGAGAAAAAACGATCGTATTTTATTGCAGTCGAGACATAACCTTACATGCAAAAACCAGAGATAGCTTAAAGGGGTTTTGCCACAAAGTAAAATTGACGTGGGAAGCTTGCAAATTAAATAATTAACATTTTCACCCTTCATTATTATTAAAAATTCTGCACCGTTTTTGTTTTAGCTGCTCCTTTAGTGATGCCATTGTTTACAGCTCGTCCCAGGGGATACGACCGCAGAGCCGAGAGCTCTCAGCCTGTCAGACATCACCTCTTCCTCTCAGGCAGCTACTGAGTGTTCAAACCCCAGAGTCTGTCATTCTACTCCTGTCCTCAGTATTCCTAAGTAATTAGTCAGAGTGCAAATAAATAAAAAAAAAATAAACCTCAATGGAGGTTTTGAGATTGATAAAGAGAACGAAAAATCAACATGTTTTTCCTGCAGGGATTTGAACCTAGGACCCTTGTGCCTGGAGGCAAAAACTTTACCTCTGAGCTATATTGTAGCTACTCACAGCTTTATACATAAACAGACCTTTGTTGAGAGAGGAAAAACATGTTGATGTCATCCTGATGTGCAATTCAAACAAATCACACACGCCCCCTCATAGCACACAAGCTGAAGAGCTGTGTATGCAAGAGTAATGAATGAAATGATAATGTTTGCAAAACCCCTTTAATGTGAAATTCAGATTGCCAGACCCTTATAGGCACATGTAGCAGCATGATGGCAACCTCTGTGCAGTGCTGCAGAATGTGTCAGCACCATATAAATGGAAAAAAATAAATTAATGTTAGGGGAAGGACCTTGGTAATAGAAGTGAACACATTATTGCTGTTAATATAGATTTTTCAACATATAATTGCACGTTCACAAGAGGTGAACATCCACCCTACAGATCAGAGACAATAGAGGGATACAGCTATCCTTTAAAATGTACTCAACACAAACAAAGGTTTAAGGAGCTACTTTGATTTTTTTTTGTATAATCCCCAACAATAGAGTGACCAAAGTAGACAGGTCTGAGGATGTAAACATTCATTACCTGTCTGCTTCGAAGATATGTTGATTAACAGGTATTATGATCATTGATAACTTATTATCAAGCATGCATTCATGACTGCATTCAGATGACTAATTAGTGCCCAAGGTTTTCTGTTTAATACCCAAGTGTTTTAAATATTCATTAGGATTGTATCATTATAAACTTGACCTTACTTTATTAAAGGGAATGTGTCATCAAAAAATGACTGCTTGTTTAACTCGCATTTTTAGGTTAAACACATTTTGTAGGAATTTCTGGTTATGTTTTTTTAATTTTCCAGAGCGCTTCCTCATTATTTTTTAATAATATCTTAATCCGCTGTTTTTCACTTTGGCCACTAGGCCTAATAATCGTCTGACACATTCCTGTTCTTTAAAGAGCATTGTCAGCAGTCCTGCTCATTTATCATAAAAGCAGGGTCAAACTGAAAGGGGACACCAATGTTGTATAGATAAACACAGAATCCACCAGTCACAAGAGGAGATGTCACAACTCCCCCTCTCCCCTCCCGACACCAGAGAAAACTCTCCTAGACAATCTATGGGACAGAATCCTGTCTTAAGAATCCTATGGGCATGAGCTGCTCGTAAGTATCTCTCTGACTTCTTAAAGCAGTACATAGGCAAGGAATGTCTTCCCCACACTCATATAATAGACGCCAAGATAGAAAATCTACAATCAGGAAATAAAAACAACTGAGAGGAAAAGAATATGGATCAGGGAGACTTGATTTAATAAGTAAAAAAAAAAAAAAAATTGGGACAGCTTACCTTTAAGGAATCCCCCTCCCCCCCCCAAAAAAAATTTGCTTACTGTGGAGTTTAAAGGGGGTTTTGCCTTTAAAGGATTTTGAGGGATATGACTAGGAGATTCCTTTTCAATTCAACGGGTTGGGGGCCCCACTCCATCAGCAAACCGGGCAGTTGAGTCGGACTGTACTCTGAACTCCCACTGGAATGAATGCAGAGGGGCCCCATTTGCACAATCCCTTCTCCGTTCATAACAGGAGTTTCAGGTGCCCATTCTGGACATAGGTGTGGGTCCTTCCTCTGGGACCTGGATCTGACTTTGATTTTTACGCTTATGATATGACATCAATGTATTGATGGGCAAAACCTTCATAGTTTGTAAGGCCAAAAAAAAAGACGAAGTCCACCCTTCCCTTTTTGTGTAAGGTGTTGACCCGGGGGATGGCAAAAAAACCCCAATGGGGGGTAGAAGCCAATTGCCCCATTTTAGGGAAAATTCCCCTTCCCCAAACCCGTCTGGCAATCAAAAATCCTGGATCAATGCCCTTTCCCCAGAATCCTAGACCTATAACCTTTTTAATTTTATTACGCTCCAAAAAATGCATCCAAACCCCTTTTTAAAACTCTTTTAGTGAATTCCCCATGACAATTTCCCTCTGGCAGGAATTCCAATCTCATGTCTTACAGTAAAGAATCCCTTTCTTGTTTATGTAAAAACTTTCGTTCTCAAGACGTAGGGGATCCCCCCCTTTGTTCTAGTACAGCCCCTGGGGTATAAATAAATTTGGGAGAATCTCCATATTGACCTTTGATGTATTTAAAAAAATTTTTTTTTATGTCCCCCCGAAGCCGTCTTTTCTCAAACTAAAAAACTCCAATCTTGCTAATTTTCGGGTATTGTAGCCCCCCAGTCCTTTTATTATTTTGTTCCCCGCCTTTGTCCCTGTTCAAGCTCAAAAAGTCTTTCTTTTGCACTGTTGCCCAAAAACTGTACAAAAATTTTTTCCATTGGGTGGTCTAACCAGTGACTTGTTAAGGGGAGAATAATGTTTATCAGGTGCCTTTGCCACTTTTAATGCACCCCTACCCTATTTCTTGGGCGGGGGGCCCCCTGCCTGGCTGCTACAATTAAGTTTACTGTCCCCGGATTCCCAAAAGCCCTTTTCCATGTCACTTTTTACCCACCCTTTTTTCCATTTAACGTAGTCATGAAATGGTTTTTTTCCCCCCCATTGCATAACCTTGCATTTATCTTTTTAAAACCCTCACCCAGCCATTTCCCTCCCCAACCCCCAACTTAACCAGATCCCTTTTTAATAACAATTTCCTTTGTTTTATTATTTACAGAGCTTAGTATTCTGCAAAGATCGAATTCTACTGTGTAACCCTGTGAAAGTCTTAAATGAAAATTTGAAGAGGTAGGGCCCAATACTGACCCTTTGGACCCATGTAACAGCGATCCAGTCTGAGTATGTACTTTAAATTTACTCCCCTTTTTTTTTTAATCAGTGAGCCAGTTCTTACCCACTTGAAACTTTTTCCCCCCAGTCAAGCATTCTCTTTTTTTTTACCAACCTTTTATGTGGCCCCGTATCAAATGTTTAGAAAAAATCTAGTATATGACACCCATCCCTCACCCGATCCAGTCTAGCATGACTTCCTCATAGAAGTGATGAGTTTAGTCTAAACGGGCCCCGATCCTTCATAAACCCATCGGAAGGGCGTATCATTTATTTCAGTGAGATACTCCGGGATGCATCTTGGAAAACCTTCAAACTTTTACCTAAACGGGGTTTAATTTACGGCCTATATTTCCCTGGATCACTTTTTGCCCCCTTTTTAAATATTGGCCCCACATTTGCTAGGGAAATCCTTTGGAAAACCCCCGTTATTGGGACAGCCCAAAAAATATTAAAATAGGGGCCATCTATACATCACTTAACCCCCTTAGGACACGTGGTGTATGCCATTGGACCTGGGTTTTGTCTATATTAATCTTTAAACGGAGCTGCATTCTTCCGGGGTTTAGAAAAGGGAAACTTTTTAAGTTGGATTTTTCCCCTACCCTCTTTCAAAGGAACCACCCTCCTGGTAATCAGTGGGAAAAAAGGTTTAATGGGTTTGCTTTTTTTCACCCCCATTACTGTCTCCCCCTTCAGTATTTTTTCAAGGGAAAAATTTTCTTTTTTAATTTTTTTCTATTTATTATTTAAAAAAATTTTGGGGTTAGTTTTTTTTTCTATGGCAATACAGTTTCGTCTCCAAATTTTGCTTCCTTTATTTTTATTTTACACACTTTTTTTTTTTCCCCTATAGTTTTAGTGCCTCTTCACTCCTCCTGTTTTAGTAGCTGAAACCTTTCTTTTTGTTTTTTATTGCCTCTTTTAATCCTGTTGATCCACATTGGGTTTTTCCTGTTTTAATTGTTTTATTACCTTAAGGTTGCCTCTCACAGTGGTAGCCTAGGTGTTTTTAAAAAATACCCCATTTATTATTTGTTTGCATTTTTTAAACACATTTTCTTCAAATTTGGGGGCCTCCTAAGCAAATAAAATTAGCCTTCCAAAATTCAGTGTTTTTTGTGGCTCCTTGACAAAAAAAAATCTATTGAAGGATAAACGGAAAAATTTTTATATTAGGTCACTATTTCTAGGGGGCCCCCCAACCGAACCTTTGTTACTTGGGCAGGTCTATTAGTCCGAATTGTGGATCAGGTTCCTAGTTGACGTCACACGCAGGTTTACAGGCGGATTTTTGGGGGATTTATATCTGCAAAAATCTGTAGCCATCCCCCTAGTTTCAACAGAAAATCTGAACTATTGTTACAAAACCCAAAAACCATTTTGAAAAATTTTCTTTAGTATCGTATTTCACTGAAAACAGCAGATTATACTATGTCAACGATAATGGGCGGGCCCCCAACTTAAAAAACCGCACGAAAAGTGTAAAAAAACGACGGTATTTTCCATTTTATGTAGAGTTAGCCCAATGTGAGGGTGCTGCCCAAATGAACTGTTATGGTGAAGTATAGCGCACTAGATTCAGATAAAAGAAGCTCCATACCCAATCAAAAACATTTTTTAAAAGGCGTAAAAATTAAAAGAAAAAAAAGGGAAATTTAAAAACGGAAGTTTAGAGTGTTCCTGGTTTTTTTAACTGATTCATGTTAGGCCCTATTCACATTACATTTTGGGCTTCCCGCCCCAAAAAACATACGAATACCTTTAAAAAAATTCCAAATACATAACCATTTTAATGCCAGGGTCAAACAGGCCCGGGGCCCAACCCGGCCCGTTGCCTTTGTGTTTTTCCCGGCCCCAAAGGGGGCATTGTTTTTCTGAGACAGGACAGGCAGGGGGAGCACAGTCAGGGGTAGGGGGCGGGGCCCGGCAGCTCCATGCACAGAGAAAAGCACAAACTGCCTGGTCCGCCTGCTCAGTGCTCCCCCCCCCCTTCAGGCCTGGCAGGCGCTGAGCAGAGGAGCTTCCTGCTGGTGAGAAATTCTGTCCTGCGGGGGGATTTTTCCTGAGGCTGGTAATGGCTTCCCCAAATGGGGCCTTACCCGTTTGTCCTTAACCCCCACCCCCGGTCTTTCTATTACCTGCCCCCCCTGGGCCTAAAAAAGCCCCCCAATCTCCCCCCCCTGGGCCTCCCCCATCTGGGCCCCCCTGCCTCCCCCCCCCTCCCCCTGGGGCCCCCACCTTGGCCTGCCCCCCCCCCCCTCCCTGGGCCCCCCACCTTGGCCTGCTTCCCCCCCCCTGGGCCTCCACCATCTGCCCGCCTCCCCCCCTGGGCCTCCACCATTGGCCGCCCCCCCCCTTTCCCCCCTCCCCGGGCCCCCCCCCCCCACCATCTTTCGGGCCCCCGCCCCCCCCCTCCCTGGGCCCCCACCCCTGGGCCTGCCTCCCCCCTCCCCGGGCCCCCACCCTTGGGCCCCCGCCTTCCCCCCTCCCCCGGGCCCCCACCCTCTGGGGTGCCTCCCCCTAGGGGGCCTCCACCCCTGGCCCGCCCCCCCCCTCCCCCGGCCTCCACCATCTGGCCTGCCTCCCCCCTTTCCCCCGGGGCCTCCACCATCTGGCCTGCCCCCCCCCCTCCCGGGCCTCCACCCATGGGGGGTTTTGGTCCCCCCCCCCTTGGGCCTCCACCCCTCTGGGGCTCCTCCCCCCGGGCCTCCACCATTGGCCTCCTCCCCCCCCCTGGGCCTCCCACCATTGGGCCGCCTCCCCCTCCCTGGGCCTCCCCATTTGGCCTGCCTCCCCCCTCTTCCTCCACCATTGGCCCGTCCCCTTTGGGCCCCCCCCATTCTGGCCCCCGCCTCCCCCCTTGGGGCCTCCACCATCTGGTGCCCCCCCTTGGGCCCCCCCCACCTCTGGCCCCCCTCCCCTAACTCGTCTTTTTTTAAAAGAAATTTCACACGGGGGGGGGGGGGCAGAGTGTAAAAAGTTTTTTTTTTTAAAATTTAAATTTGTTTTTTTAAACGGGCTGAAATATCTCAAAATCAATGTTCCCCCGTGTGTCCTGCAAATAGGAAAAATCCGCACTCATAAAAGTATTTTGGGGTATGTCCACAGGGGCGTTAATTGGGGTGCTTTTACAGAAAGCCCCCCACAATACGTCAAGTGACTTGGGTTGGGCGCTAGATTAGCGGGGGGGGTTACCCCAGAAGCCCCGGGGGGCCCCACAGAAAATCTTTTAAAAAACTGACATGTAAACTTTTTCCCCCCGAAAGTAAAAATTCGACCCATATTGTTGTGCGGGGGGATGAGGGAAATCCATGGTTCTTTTTGAGAGCTATGAACCCCCGGTGTTGCGGGGGCATTTCACTGCGTTTTAAAGCGCAATTTCGAGATGAAATACTCCCCAAAAATTACGCAGCAAAAAACCTAATGTGTAAACCATCCCCCAATTTCCCATTTTAAAACCCCCCCTTTTTTCCGGGAAAAGTAATGGAAGCGAAGGCCAGAAACTTTATTTTCAACAGCGGGCCGTGTAAACCCCGGATTAAAGGGGGGTCGTCTCACTAATGAGTCATCTTACCTAGCCCTTTTTAGTTTATAGAAACCCATTTGTTTGGCACCCATCGGGGACAGATTGAACAGGTTGGGGGGGTATAGGACCCGAGGAGCTTGATGCACCCCCATACAAACAAAAATTGGGCCCTAGGTTGGACATTTTTTTTAAGGGGAATATTTTTAAAAAAGGGTAAATTTGTTTTTGCAAGATTTTTAAAACAAAAAAGAAAAATTGTGTAAAAAACCCCTTTTAAATTTAAAACATACAAGTTAATTTAAAAACAAAAAAAAAAATTAAATTACCCAAAATTTCACGTTTGGTAAAGTTTAAAAAAAAAAACCGGGTAAAATCCAGGAGGGGGGAGAAAATTCAAAACCATGGAAATTACTAAAAAAAAAAAAAAAAAGAAAAAGGTAAACTTTTAAAAAGGTTTTTTCCCGATTAACTAATCGAGAGATTTTTTATCAAGTTTTTTGGGCTGGCCTAAAATGAAGGTGAAAAAAAGGAGGGCCCCGCAGGAAAATTTTAATTTGTGGCAATACACAGAAGAGCAGGACCTGGTTATTTGGTTAGTCCCAGTATAAGGAGGGCTTTTGGGGATTTTAAAAGCTTCCACTAGTTCTGACCTTTTAAATTTTAAACTCCCCCCCCCCCCCCCCATGTGGCCCTTTCTTTTGGTGTACAGTTTTGTGGGGTTCTCCCGGGTTTTCCTTTTTAAACAGTTGGGGTATAGGTGGGGGCCAAATGAAAATACCAAAATATCAGCAGCTAAGAAAAGGGGGATGTTTCACGCGGACGTTTATTAGGGGTTTGGATCCGTTTTTTCAAAACCCCAAGAAACGTTTTTAACAACTTTGCGGTGTGTTTAAACATTGTTTTCAAAATTTAAAAATCCCCGAGGGTGTGTTTAAAATGATCTTTCGGATCCGTTCAAAGCACTGAAATGTCTTTTTTGACCCAAAAAAAGTAGAAAACCCCCTTTTTAAAACCCTACAGGGGGGTGCTTTCTGCAGCAAAGGGGCATCCAAACACCAGAAAACTTTGGGTGCATGTTAAAATGCTTTTTTCCGCACCCTTTTTGAATATGTTTTTCAGATCAAAAACGTTTTCCAAAAAGGGGTTTTTGTAAATTTATCCCCCTTAAAAAGTAAATTTTAAAAGCATTTTTGTTACTTTTTGAATACATAAAGGTTCTTGGGGGCCATTTTTTTTCATAAAAAATTGCAAGGGGGTTCTTTTCTTATGAAAAAATCCGGGTTTAAAGGGCCAACACTGGGGGAAGATATAGGAAAGGTATTGAACAGGTGGAACCCCACTAGGGGTTAAATTTTCATGGGGGAAGTAACAGTTAAAATTTCAAAATAGGGGTCTGCTTTAGGCCCCCAAATTAACAAAAAACCCATGAAAAATATGTTCCTCAGGCAAATGGGAGGGAAGGGTTTAAAATTCGGGAATGAGGTTTGTATTCTGGGCGATTTTAACTCCCCGGGAAAAAAAAAGGGGGGAATTTCTGAAACCTGTGCTCTAAAAAGGGGAAACGGGTTTTTGGGTCTATAAACAAAAGTTTAATTCCCTTTAAAAAAATTTGGTGCGGGAAAAACCGATTTGGGGAAAAGGCCCTTTACTGGGAATTAATATTGACAAATAGACCTAAAGAGAAAACAAAAAGGTTCGGGTTGGGGGGGGCACCTGGGGAATAGTGACCAAAATTTAAAATTTAAAATTTTTCCATTTATCCTTCAATAGCCTTTTTGTATGGACCACAAAAAACCTGAATTTGGGGGAAGGCTAATTTTCCCTGCTTGGGAGAGGAAACAAAAACTGTTTTGGAAGGGGGCCCAAGGGTTTTTTAAAAATAGCAGAACAAAAAAAAAAAGGGGGAGATCTTAAAAAACACCCTTAGGCGGCCACTGTAAAGGGGGGGTCCCTCCCTTGGTAAAAAAAAAATTTAGAAAAGGGAAAAAACCCCAATGTGGATAAAAACAGAAAATTTTAAAGGGGAGGAAATAAAAAAAAAAAAAGAAAGATTTCGCTACAAAAACCCAGGGGGGCAGTGGAGGCGTTTAAGAAATATAGGGAAAAAAAATAAAGTGTGAAAAAATAAAGATAAAAGGCAGAAAACCCCTAGGACGGGAAAAGAGAAATTCCCAAATAAAATTTAAAAACTAACCCCAAAAAAAATTTTTTAACAAAATTTTGAATATTTAAAAAGATTAAAAAAAAAAAATTTTTGGGGCCCCTTTTTTAAAAAATTACAGGGGGGAGAGAATATAGGGGGGCGTGGAAAAACAGCAAACCTTTTAAAACAATTTCTTTTCCACTGTATTTTACCGGGGGAAAGGGATGAGTTTTCCTGTTTGAACAGAGGGATGAGGTAAAACTCCAATTTTAAATTTTTCTTGCCCAAACCCCAGGAAAAAGTGCGGGTGCGCCTGGGGAAAGTTTAAAAATTGGGAAAAAACCCCCCGGCCCGGAGGGTTTATAAAACCCGCATGTCCTAAGGATTTAAAGTAATGTGTTAGTTTGGCCCCTTTTTTTTTTTTTTTATTTATGGCTGTCTAAAACGGGGTATGCCCCCAAAGGGAAATTGGCGCATACCCAAAATTTTGGTCCCCAATTTAAAAAAGGGGTCAAAAAAGTGACCCGGGAAAAAACTTTGGGCCCGGGTAGTTTAAAACCTCTGTTGTGGGTTTAAAATTTTTGAGGGTTTTCTTAGAGTTTTGGGTATCTGGAAATTTTTCCCCTTTAAAAATTTAAATTTTTTAACCCCGTTCCAGCATGGGTTTATGAAGGATTGTCCTGTCAGATTTAATCTTTCAGCTTTCTATGAGGAGGTTATTTCCCGGGTGGATCGGGGGTGAAGCACGGGGATGTCATATTTGGGTTTTTTCTAACCCAATTTTTGATAGGGTTTTCCCCCTTTAAAAAGGTTTTGGGTTTAAATAAAATGGGGAATGCTTGGGAAAGGGGGGGAAAATGTGTGCGGGGGTTTTAAGGGAAAAGGGGTCACTGATAGAAAAAAAAAGGGGGGAAATTAACGGTGCTTTACTCGGGAATTGGACCCCCGGGGTTAAATTGGGGAAACCCCAAGGGCCAGTTTTGGGGCCCTTTTCCCTTAATTTTTTTCATAAATGATCTTACACGGGGATTGAAACAGTAAAAATTTATCGATCTTTGCAGATGTTTACAAAGGGCTCTGAAAAGGGAAACCCACACAATGGAGGTAATTTTGTTATTACAAAAAGGGGTCTGGATAGGTTGGAGGCCTGGGAGAGAAGTGGAGATGAGGTTTAAAAAATGATAAAGCAAGTTTGCACCCTGGGGAAAGGGAAAAAACCATTTAAAATGGGTTTCATATTAAAAGGAAAAAACACTGGGGTTTAAAAAAAACCTTGGGGGAATTGGAGTCTTTTGGAAGTAAAATTAACGTTTGCAGACAGTGTCAAGCAGCAGCTGCCCAAAGGCTAATAGGATATTGGGGGGTATTAAAAGGGGCATAGATGCAAGATGGGGAATTTATTCTCCCCCTTTACAAACACTGGGTTTGACCCCCAACATGGGAATAATTTGGGGTTTTACAGTTTTTGGGGCACCCGTGGGACAGGGAAAAAAATTGTAGGCTTGAACAGGTACCCAAAGGGCGGGCAACAAAAATAATTAAAGGGGGGTTTGGGGGGACTTTCAAAAATCAAAAAAGATTTGCAAAGGTTAGGGTTATTAGTTTAGAGAAAAGACGGCTTCGGGGGGGACATAATAAATGTGTTTAAATATTTTTAAAGGGGCCAATATAGAGATCTCTCCCCAAGATTTATTTATACCCAGGACTGAAATGTAGAACAAGGGGGGCATCCTTACGTCTTGAGGAAAGAAAGTTTCTACATAAACTAGAAAGGGATTCTTTACTGTTAGAGCGGTGAGACTGTGGAACTCTCTGCCAGAGGAAATTGTCATGGTGAATTCACTAACAGAGTTCAAGAAGGGCTTGGATTGCTTTCTGGAGCGTGATAACATAACAAGTTATATGACTAGGATTCCAAAAAAAGGGCTGGATACATTTCTAGATGTAATATAACCAAGTTATGGGGACCGGGATTCTAGAGGGGGTCGTTGATCCAGGGATTTTATTCCGATTGCCAGATTGGAGTCAGGAAGGAATTTTTTCCCTAACATGGAGGTCAATTGGCTCCTACCTCATGGGGGTTTTTGCCTTCCTCTGGATCAACACTTTAACACTTTAGCAACACTTTAGTAAATGGGCTGAACTGGATGGACGTATGTCTTTTTTCGGCCTGACAAACTATGTAACTATGTAACCATCCACCAATAGGTGACCTCAGTTCAGGTGGGAACCTACTCTGACAATTTACCTCATTTGGTGTCTGTTCAAACCTCCATATTTTCAGGGAGAAAATCAAGGTATGTCCAGATGACGAATGAAAGATTCTACCTTTGAAATCTACATCAAACATGGCTTTCAACAAGTATTTCATGTGGATTTTAAATTGTTTTTCCTACAGCGGATTCAGAGCCCCATTCACGACTATGCTGAAAGTTAATCATTCTAGTGAGAAAACCCCTTTAACTTATTGTAAAGCCCGAAAAAAAAAAAAAATATCACACACAATCTAACGGATCACATCCAGAATGAAGAGAAATAAAACTCTCTTTGTAGATTTCCAGTGAGGGGAGACAAAAAGAGCAAATGGATTTATAGAATTAGCATTGCGGCACTTCTCGCTTTCTATTTTCGTCTCCACCTGATTAACTGCATGATTCGCACGCTGTATTTATAGATCCATTTAATCAACGGAACAGAAATGCAAATTGAAAAATCAGGTCTCTCATGATATTTCCAGTTCCTCAGCCAATTCTGAAGTGCTTCCATTTAACGGGAAGGTTTGATTTCATCTTAGAAGTAATTCCTTGCAGCACGAGATCGCCACGTCCCGCCAATGCTTACCAATTAGTGACATCACTAATACAAGTCTATTTTTAATCTGTTCCTAAAGCCCAAGGAGGATTTAAAGGTGATCCTATCAGCCTGTTTGTGCTGTGATTTCAGTGCTGTCATCTATGCATGGATCTGCGTTTGTATTGTAGACTTAAAATGTATTTATTGTAGTACAATGCCAGTGCTGAGACCTGGGGGGACATGTAGGAAAACTATCTGGTTGCTATGGGCAACAAAGAAAGTCTTAGACCTAGAGTTCCCATTTCATATAGTGTTCTGACAAAATGAAAGGGGAGCGCCGATTTGTTTCTATGGGCAACAAAGAAAGCCTTAGACCTAGACAGTTTTCATACATGTGGCCCTAGGAGTCCAAAATATTCAGGAGCTTCAGGGACCCCACCTACCCACTGCTGATCGACAGCTTTTCCCTATGCACTGTAAGGGGCCGTTTACACGGCACAGGACAAATACTGGTTGGTTTATCCGAACGGTATGTGTCCTGTTTTCGTCCCGTGTACACGGACACCGGGGGACTGCTGGTCTCTGTGGTTAGCAGAGAATAGCCCTCCCCCTTCACATAGACTTGTTCATATTCCACCCGAAAACCGGTCGGAAGAATGAACATGTTCTATGTTTTCCAGACCACCGGCGGTCTAAAAACCGCCCTGTGGAATATCTGTGCAGTGGGGACCGCTGCATGGATTTTCCATTAAAGTCCGTGATAAAGTTTGTAAGCCGGTTTGCAAAACCGAACACCGGCTGAAGAACAGTGCCGTGTGGACAAGGCTTAAAGGGGTTTTATCATTTCATTAAATGGTCTTCAGAATAAGGGGACAGTTAAAACAAGCAACTTTGCAATTGGATATCATTAGCAAAGCTGTCTTGTATTCACAGTATTCCTTATCTTGTGTTTTTGTTTACACTGATATCCAGTCCTGGTCGAATCCCTGCTGATCCCTCCTCCTTGCATTTCACTAGCTGAGAGCTCATTTACATTCTGTACAGCCCCCGGGTCGAATTCACAGAGCTGTGTCTCTCACGCAGAGTAGGGGACCGGCACAATTTCACATTATACAGGCAGAAGAAACAGAATTACACTGAAGGGCTTACACAATCAGGAAATAGCACAATTTGTGTCGATCCCTGCCTGACTCAGAGTTAGGGGCCGTATCATTTTCTCTCTCCACACCCAGCAGAAACAGACTGCAACAGATTCTACAATGAGAAAACATAACAGTTTTGTCCCGGTGCCTAACTCTCCTGCATAGAAGCGAGATCTGTGCCGTTCATAGAGCATCTCCAGCTGTGAGAGGAGAAGAGTTCAGTTGCTCAGTCTAGATTGAATGCAGCCTGTGGTATGTATACAGCTCTTACAAAATAAGACTGCATAGGGAGAGACACAGTGACATGTGGACTCAGAGAAAGGGGGGGGGGGAGGGGGGAGTCTCGGGAGCCAGCATGCACAGTGAAGGGGGGGGGGGATGATGTCACCCAGCTGGGAGGGGAAGAAACGCCCCTGCATTTCCAGAGTTGAGAAGCTGAGAGCAGTGTGAATCAGCCGAACTAAGGAAGCGATACATCCCCTTTAAGGGTATGTTCACACGGCTTATTGCGGCACGTATAGTATTAAGCGCAATACGGTTCCGAAGGGTTGGTCTTTACCGTGTAAACGCACCCTAAGGATAGGTTCACAAGGCTATTTTGGACTCGTATATGAAGTGCATTCTGGGCTAAGATAATGTCAGACACAGCGTCCAAAAATACTGCAAACCACCTCACGTTGTTTTCAATAGAAGAACAGCATTGACGTGCCCAGAACACTGTTTTATCATGGCACTTATTTTTGGGCACGGAAAAAGGATGGAGATGTTATTCCAGTGCACTGAAAATGCCCATAGAAATCAATGGAGAGCAGGAAAACAGCGTCCAAACCTCCTCAAAACAGCTTTCAAATAGGATTCAATAACAACAATGGAGAAAATAAATACTAATAAAAAGTCTGAAATTGCAAATCTGCGTCAAACCAAACAATGTTTGTTCGCTAAAAATTCCCATAGAAGTCATTGGACAGCAGATAAACGGCATGCAAGCCAACAGCTTGCAAATGGCAAGGTGGGCGGAACTGTTCCCCAAAATTATTGAAAACACAATAAAATACCGTCCAGATTCTTAAAGGGATTGTGTGAGAAACCAAAAAAACCAAAAAACGTATAGTGCAGTAATACTAAAGATAAGCAATAACTATCCGTTACAATCCATTGTAGAAAAAACTACCTACAAATGCTGTTATATTGCATATTATCTCCATGCTGGATCTTTCTCCTCACTGGGATAGTGGACAGAGCTACAGTTGCTAGGCATGCTCCCTGAAATATACATTTCGCACAACACAGCCTGCTCCCCTCCAGCTGAGCTTTTGATTCTATATACACACTAATATATACAGTGCCTTGCGAAAAGTATTCGGCCCCCTTGAACTTTTCAACCTTTTGCCACATTTCAGGCTTCAAACAAAGATATAAAATTTGAAGTGGAACAAAATTTATTGGATATTTTAAACTTTTGTAAAAAAAAACCTGAAAGGTGGGGCGTGCAAAATTAATCAGCCCCTTTACTTTCAGTGCAGCAAACTCACTCCAGAAATACAGTGAGGAACTCTGAATGATCCAATGTTGTCCTAAATGACTGATGATGAGAAATATAAGCCACCTGTATGTAATCAAGTCTCTGTACAAATGCACCTGCTCTGTGATATTCTCAGGGTTCTGTTTAACGCACAGAGAGCATCATGAAGACCAAGGAACACACCAGGCAGGTCCGTGATACTGTTGAGAACTGTGTCCCACTTGTTGATTCTTCACCCAAAAATTAAAATTTCATATCTTTATTTTTGAAGCCTGAAATGTGGCAAAAGGTTGAAAAATTCAAGGGGGATGGATACTTTCGCAAGGCACTAATATCTATATCTATCTAGATAGAGATATATATATATATATATATATATATTATATATATATAATATATATATATATATATATATTATATATGGCCTTGCGAAGGTACACACACACTGACCGACTTGTGGTATGTCAGTCAGCCTAACCAGGAAGTAACTCGGAGTCTATCCTACTTCCTAAGACAGGTTTCTGGCAGCGGAAGGAGCCCGGCGACCATTTTCTTCTCCTAGAATGATTATCCCCTAGACAAAACGAGCAGACTTTTCTAATAAAAGTTATTTAGGAATTCTGTCTTTAAAGACAGAATTATTATTTAGTTTTCTTCTTTTTCCTGGGGGACCCCCTTTAAAAGGGAGAAACCGACCCTATTTTTTGCTATGCTATGTGGCCGTCCCTACCCCACCCAAAAAACAGAGAGTCCCGCAAAAAATTAAAAACAACCCAACACAAACAGGCGTCCCCCAAACACAATATTAATTTCAGGAACGTTACAAAAGGGGGGACATTTGCAAATGTGCTGCGCCCAATGGCCTTTAAAACCAGGTTTCATCCCCCCGCCTGGGAAGGGTTTCCCACCCAAACATTCGCCATCCCGATGACCGGTTACGGGGGGTGCACTATAAAAGGGAGGTTGTCCATTTAACAGAATTCCCCTTTTTAGATTTGTTTTCCCTTTTGAAAAAAAAGTGGGTTTTTAAATTTGTAAACCCTAGGGCCCGGTCTTTTTTGGGAAAAATTTCGGGGCTGGAGACAGAGATCCAAGTGTGACCCCCTGTAAACCCCCTCAATAGAAAGCGGGTCTTTTCCCCAATTGCCCTCTGGAGGAAAGGAACTGAATGAACACACTGTCAAAGGGAAGGCACCAAGCCCTTTGTGACGACATCAGCAGGATTCAATGGCTTTGCTGGCTGAATACAATACCCATTTACTGAGGGGGGGACGGCAGCCCTTTTAAAAGTTTTAAATGGGGCGGGGCCTTTTTCAGGTTCTGGGAAAAATTCGGGAAACACCAGGGGTTTTGCTTTTGTATCAAAGGGTAACTTACTTGAAGAAAAAAAATACGGTCATTTCAAGTTCTGAAAGGAGAATGTTTCTGCCTAACTTCTCTTTAGATAGATCCAAAAACTGTGCCCAGCAACTAAAGTAAATTTTAAAAAAAAAGAAACCTCCATATGCCCCAAACAACAAAACCCCAAGGGAAAACCTTTTACAACGGGGGTTTTTAAAACGGCTTTCTTTACCCTGTAAAAAAGGCTGTCCATGCACAGACATTGATGGCAAAAAATTCCCCCAATTCATAATGCCCCCAAAATAAATAGGACCCCCAGATCCCAAAAGGGCAAATACCCAATTTTTTTCCGGAAACCAACTCCCCCTTTCCTGAACGGAAAATTTCCCCCCGCTTAAAACCTTTTCTTTTTTTCCCCATTCTTTTTTAAAGGGATTTTTCAATTACAGCAGGGGTAAAACCCCCCAACCTCCCCCTTCATAACACTTTAAGCTAGTCTATCATTTCTAGACAGGGAAAAAATTCAAAAACCCTTTGTACAAAACGGGTTTGTAAAAAAAAAAGAAAAAGAGAAGAAAATTTCCCATACAAGAAAACCCGGGCAAAATTCTTTCTTTTTCCCAAAACGCCATTGAAACAAAAAAAAACCCCAAAGCAAAAATAAAAAAAAAACCAAATAAGAAAGGAAAAAAGTGTTTTGTTTTTTTTTTGTTACAAAAAAAGGTATAACATTAAAATTCAAATTCCCCACCACTGTCTAATCCTGTTTCCCTCTGCCAGTTCTTTTAACTTTCCAGGATTGATGCAAATAGGGGGACCCCTTTCCAAATTTACCTGGCTTCAAATGATGCCAAGAAAAGTCCCAGTACCCTTTCCTGCTGCTAGGGTTTTTTTTTCCCTTTCATGCCCAAAAAAACCCCCAAGTAATCATTTTTTTTTTTAAAATTTGGGTTTTCCCATCACTTTAACAATTTGGGCAATGAGGGATAACGGAGAGGAGGTTTAAGCTTTTTGCACCCTTCTTAGTTCACCCTTTTTGGGGAAAGGGGAAGGTGGGGTGGGGCTTCTTTTTACGGGTTTTAGCACATTCACTTGGATTCATTTAGGGTATGTTCAGTACGGCCACAATGACGCGGGTGACTTGGGAGTCGCACAGCCCGCCGACCCCATAGACATTCATTGCTGACAGCGCGTATTCGCCACAAGTAATTGACATGTCACTTATCGCCCCCGCCGCGACATACGATCGTATTGTAAAACCCGGGGAGAGGGGGCATAATCCCCTAGTTCTCTATTTAAAAGCTATAGGGTTACCGTAATTAGGGGGGCAAATTTCCCCCACGTATTAAGCGCAGTACGCTGCAAAATACGTGGCTAAATGCGCCCCAATATAAGCCGTGTGATCATACCCTTAGAACTATAGTAGGCAATAGAGGGAGCTGAGCAAGCATGGTCACCTCTGTATTCTTTGCAGCTGGCTCATCGCCCTGAAATTAAAGGGGTTGTCCACTTCATACAGTTTTTATTATAAGAAATCATATAATTTTCTAATATGTATTCAAATTCTTCTCCTGTACCTCTTTTATAACCAGTGCAGTAGCCCTCTATGTAGAATGAAAAATACAACCCACATTTCTGTCCATAAAATAACTATATGGACTCTTGGCATTCAGTTAGCAGCAGGGTTGCATGACATCTATGAGGCAAGTGAATAGGGATAATGGTGGAATAATTATCATGAATATGGTTATTCCAACTTCTTTACGGTCTGGATTTACTTGTGTAACTGCTATTTTTCTAGGTGATGTCATGTTGTTAATAAAGTTTAGTGTAAAAAAAAATGCTGCTGGAGAAATTCTGCTCATCAATCTACTGTTCCCTGGATACCAGGGTCACATGACTTTTGTCCATAAAGTTACTTCATGAGAGCCATTAATATGGACAGATATGCGGGCTATACCATTTTTTCGCCCCCACAAGATAGGAGTCAAATGCACTGGTATAAATGAGGTACTGAGGCAAACGTTTTCATAAATGTGTATTAGAAAATGGTTTGATTTCCTATTATATACTAGAAAAGACATTATTAACACATGATAAAGTGAACAATCCCTTTAAGTGATGAGAATACCTCTTCAATTGCAATGTGTATATCTCCATATGCCAGTACCTTATGTGCACATTTGCCCAAGCATTGGAATATCTACAGTAAACCCCAGCAAGCTGTTATAGGACAGCCATGGGTACAATGCTAGGATTTATAGTTGAAGAGAACCTGTCACATAGGTTCTGCCTCCCTTGCTGAGGACAGCACAAGCTAGTGTCAGACCTGCTGTTTCCAGCACTGTGTCCCTTATTCTGTAAGATGCTGGAGTTTCAGAGTATTTAATCAAATCTTATTCATGAGCAGGTGTTAGCCCCACCCACCAAAGGATAGCCCCGCCCATCTGGCAGTTATTCACATGTTTCTACTTATTCAAAGTAATAGGTTTATCAGTTGAGATGGGCGGGGCTAACCTCAGGTGGGTGGGGTATGAAAAAACTGACTCTTTCAATGACTCTTTCTGGCTGAAATCTGCAGATTTGAGCATTAAATACTCGAAAACTCCAGCTCTTACAGAATAAGAGACACAGCGCTGGAAACAGCATGTCTGACACTGGCTTGTGCTGCCCTCAGCCAGGGGGGCCTCATCTATGTGACAGGTTCTCTTTAAAGAGAACTTGTCAGCAGAATGACAGGCAGCATGAAATAGCTGCAGGGTACCCAGTGCCAACCATGTGGGTTCCCCACATTGTTGGGACTGGGTAACCAGCAGCTATTTCTTGCTGCCTGTCATTCTGCTGACAAGTTCTATTAGCATACATAGGATTGCCTATTGTGTGTTTAAGAAACAGCTGATCTCTCTTATTTATCCCTTTCAGAACCATCACTCTTTGAGGTATCAACCCATTTACTTAAAAGAGAACCTGTCACACAGGTTATGCCCCTCTTGCTGAGAGAAGCACAAGCTAGTGACAGACAAGCTGTGTCCAGTAGTATGTCCCTTATTCTGCAAGATTTAAAGGGGTGTTCCAGGATCTAACATTGCTCGTTGGTCCGTCAGGACATGAGTAAAAAAAATCATATGCATACTTACCTCCCAGACACTCCTGTTCAGGAAGTAAGCCGTGAACATTCATCGTTCACCTGACAGGTGCAGCCAGTCACAGCCCGCAACGTCACCTGCACCTGACCTCCATGGCCTGTAATTGGCTGCAGCTGTCACGTGAATGAAGACCTTCACAGCTCCAGCCCAAAAGTATGGACCGAACCGGAGCGTCCAGGAGGCAAGTATGAGTCTGATCTTCTATTTTTACTCATGACCCGACGGAGCAATGAGCAGTGTTAGATCCCGGAACACCCCTTTAATGCTCAAATCTGACAATTTTTAGCCTGCTCTGCCAGAGAAGAGTCCAGTTTATTCATGAGCAGGTGTTAGAACTACCCACAGCTCATTCAAACCAGTACTTTTAATAGGTAGAAACATTGTTACATATTTATAGCCAGTTAAATGTAAGTTACATCCACATATACCACCCACTACAGACACAATGTGTGAACAATGTCTAAAGGGAACATTTCAGGGAGATTTGTCATAAGCCATATAATCACTGTTATTGTGCACAGCACATTTTACAGTCTGCTGCATGTACAGTTTCTTTTAACCCTTTATTACACCAAAGAAAGCAATTATTCTGTCACCAGCTGGATATATATTTTTGATGAACAGAACCTCTGGTGTATAATATCAATGGACACCAGCTATTATCCCAGCTCCAAATCTATAATTACATGTAATCCCAGAAACAATATTCATAATGGGCAGATCTAAACCTAATGCTTATTGGGGTTTTCACTTCAGGTACGTCTGGAGTTTCTCAGCATACACTCTAAGGGTACGTTCAAATGGGGTAATTTCGGCGCGTATTTCGCATTGTATTTGCGCTCTAATATGGGCAAGATATGCGCCGAAATTACAGTAATCCACAGTTCTCATAGAGAACTATGGATAACACCGTCTCTCCCAACACATACAATGCGATCATATTGTACGCGCGGGAAGATAATGACATGTCAATTACTTGCAATGAATATGTGCCATGAGTAATACATGTCAATGGGGCCGGCGGGCTAAATACACGCCGCTGTCTATAGGACCACCCTCCCCCCTTCTCCCTCCCCCGTGGTTTGGAAAGACTCGCTGCTCAGCGCGTCGCTCCAAAACACCTGGCGCATAATATACGTGCCGAAATACACCGTGTGAACATACCCTAAATCTACATCACAAACAAGATATGAACATTGCCTTATGTGACCTAAATCAGCACCAGCACAATCATCTTTCCTGTACAATTGCTACAAGGTATATGTTGGGAGGAGGTGGATTTCCACTGAGGATTCTGCCCATTAAAATCCACAAGTATGGTATATCCACACGACAGTGTCAAAATCCTCGTCGGATTCTACCGTTTCAATGAGTATTTCAGTGGATTTTGAGGTCTTTTTTTTTCTGGCGGATTTACAGTCAGAAAATGAGTCCCATTCATCTCTATGAGGTTTTGGACACGGATCCGGGACAGAAATATTGAAATGCGCTTTTTGATTTTAAAAACGCCATTTTTTAAATCCGACTTCCAAGAAAATCTGAGTCGAATTTTTAATTGAGTTCTATGGAGATGGTATTACTGCCAGATTTTTACGTTTTTTTAAAACCTGAATCTGTGTGTAAATCCATTGGCAATTGCTCGTCATGTGGACGTACCCTTAGTGCAGGGCAAAGGAAATGGGTTTCCACAAACAAAAAGATTGTGGCCGTATCGTTCAAAATAATTAAAATTACGCGTCGTGAGTAATGCACATCTATGGGGCCGGTGGGCTGCTGAAACACATGATGTACTGCGGCGCTTACTGTACATCGTGTGAACATACCCTTACTGAGATTTAACCCTTTATTGACCACCTTCAGACAGAGGGGTTTTGTGGCTCCCAGCACCACAGCGGTTAGGAACGAAGTTGTAGTTCACAGCTCCATTCCTAGAGCAGTCTCTGTTAAATCCAGGGACCAGTCAATATCGGAGTATGCAAATACATTACATAAAAAAAAGGTTAAATAGTTATCCCTAAATGGGATTTAAACAAAATAAAAAAAAATTGTAGAAAATAATCAAATGTAATACATTATTGTGCATACATTACACACACACAAAAATCCTACACATTAGGTATCCACACACCATAATAACCTGTAGAATTAATCGAACAGGTTAGTGTGACTGGTTGAAAAACAAATGCAGAAAAACACATGCTCACACTGCGCAACATTTTTAAAAAATTCTGCCGTAATTTGTAAACTTAAACGATGCCCCCCAAAATACAATTTCTCCCACATGTCCAATACAACTACATCACTTAAAAAAAAATAAACTGTTTGGACTGTTACGAAACACAGGAAGGCAAAAACTAAAAAAAAAATTTGCTGGTCACTAACGGTGCTTAAGGGCTGGTTCACACGGCTTATTCAAGCCGTAATTGCGGGACGGATTTCGCCCGTAAATTCCGGCTTGAATAAGGGTTGGCCCGCCAGCCCCATAGACATGCATTATCCACGGCGCGTATTCCGCCGGGATAATGAACATGTCACTTTCTCCCCCCGCGGCAGATTTGCCGAGCGGGGAGAAGACACGGTAATCCACAGTTCTCTATGAGAACTGTGGATTACCGTACTTAGGCAATGTTCACACGGCTTATTTCAGAACGTATTTACATCGGATTGCCGATCGTAAATACGTTCTGAAATCAGTTGAAAATCAGTTGCAAATAAGTGACACTAAGTGTGGCTCGTATTTGTAACTGATTTCCCGACGGATTCACCATCTCCATTCATTATAGGTGGTGAATCCGTCCGTAAATAATTGACATGCACATTGTTTTTCCGTCCGGATTGCCGTCGTCAATCCGCGGCGGCAATCCGGCACGGAAAAAACGCGTCGTGTGAACGACGAGCCATATTTTCTATTGAATCAATAGAAAATGGGCTGTTACTTATTTCTGACTGATTTGCCGACGGATTGACGATCGTCAATCCGTCGGCAAATCCGCGGCGAAATAAGCCGTGTGAACGAGGCCTTACTGGGGCGGATTCCAGCCGTACTGAAGTGCAAATACGGCGCGCAGTACGGCTCCAATCAGTCCCAGAATAAGCCGTGTGAACGGCCCCTAAGGGGGCTAACAGCGATTGCTGTGTAACACGGTACAATTTTATTCAACTACCCTGGTCCTGATCTGTCAGGACTGATTTTCATGTGTCGTATGGAAATCTTCTGATGAACTTAGTTACACGTGGCTCAGTATTTTCCTCCACATATCCTTATCCTGTAACAAAAAGCCCCTTATTCAAACAAGTTCTTTGCCAGGGTTGCACATACATTCCACATTATAAAGGGCCGAATTCACAAAGTACAACTGGGGAGGGAGGGGCGAGGTATTTGTGTAATGTGCACTGATAATCTAGCAAACACTCTGAAGAATCCGGACCCAATCTAAAAACTGCATTAAGATGTAAGAGAGCCGAGCAGCAATCTTCCACCCACTAGTGCAGGAGAATATGGAAGCAGGAAGAGGTGAGCTAATTAGCTATCTGGAGAAGAGCACAATAGAATTATATAGAAAGGGGATACATAAATAAGGTTAGCAGATGTGGAATGGAAGACACATGGAACAGAGGAGGTTTCAATCCATACCCATTGCATTTGGCACCTTTACTCTCAAATGAAAGGTCACGTGACATCGAACGTGTCCACTTTAATAAAAACCCATGGAGGACATGATGCTGCAGCCAACCTCTGGCCTCAACAGTCACATGCCTGCATGTATAGCATGTGACCACAGAGGACAGCGATTGCCTGCAGCATCATGTCATCCATGAACGGGATTTTTTCCTAATTGTTTAGTTAACTCTTCTTGGGATGCTTCCGAGTCAGGCATGACATTTTAAATTGTGACTTCTCACCTCTGTCTACAGGTGTCACCCACTGCAGAGGGTCTCACAAGGAAACCTTATATGTTTTATGTCCATTAGATTAGGGATGACTGCCCAAGTAGGAGGCTTGGGATCCATTACTGGAGTTAGTAAATTGCTGTATATATAAGGCTTTTCTTTCAATAGGTGGCGTACCACTAGACTTGATAATAGAAAAGGAGCTATTCCTTCTTTCAGAAGCAAAAAGGGTTAAATGGCAACGTTAGAAATCAGGTTTTTAAATAGTGTGCATAGAGGTTAAGTGTTATACATAATAAAAGTTACGTTTTAGTGTTTTATAGATAGAGAACTGATAGAGTTTAAGTTTGCCTATGGCAAAATAGTAAATATAGTGATCAAAAGTCACTCTCTGTTCTCTTGCGAGATACCCATTTTTTTAAGACTATTTGCTTCCGAGTCCTGACACCAATAAAAGGTTCCCCAATCTTTTCATACTGTCACTTGAATCCAGAAGTCTACATACACTATATAAAAAGACACATATGCATGTTATTCCCACTATCTGAGATGAAATCAGAATAAACCTTACCTGTTTTAGGTCAATTAGGAACCAAAATTATTTATATTTGCCAAATGCCAGAATGAGAAAGAGCATTTTTAAGGTATTTTTATTATTTTCTGCAAAGTCATCAGTTTACATACACTAGGATTACTGTGCCTTTAAACAATTTGGGACAGCCCATATGATGATGTCATGTCTTTGGAAGCTTCTGATTAATAATTTAATTCACACCAGAAACACACTGCTTCTGTGTAACATCATGGGAAAGTCTAAATAAATCAGCCAAGATATCAGGAAGAGAATTGTGGCCTTTCTTAAGTCTGGTTCATCCTTGGATGCGATTTCTAGATACTTGAAGGTGCCTCGTTCATCTGTACAAACAATTATATGCAAGTACAAACAAGATGGGAACATGCAGCCATCATACTGCTCAGGAAGGAGACCGTTCTATGTCTCAGAGATGAATGTGTTTTAGCCCGATATGTGAATATCAACCAAAGAACAAAAGCAAAAGACCTTGTGAAAATGTTGGCGGAAGACTAAGATTGTGTCATTACCCACAGTGAAACGAGTACTGTATCAACATAGGCTGAAAGGCCACTGTCAGGAAGAAGCCACTATTACAAAAGAAACATATAAAAGCCAGATTAATGTTTGCAAATGCACACAGGAACAAAGACCTACATTTCTGGAGACATGTCCTGTGGTCTGCAAAACTAAAATTTAACTGTTTGGCCATAATGACCATCATTACATTCGGAGGAAAAAAAGGAGAAGCTTGGAAACCTAAGGACACCATTTCATCTGTGAAACACAGGGGTGGTGGCATCATGTTGTGGGGTTGTCTTGCTGCAGGAGGGACTGATGCACTTCACAAAATAGATGGCCTCATGAGGAAAGACGATTATGTGGAAATACTGAAGCAACATTTCAAGACATCAGCCAGTAAGTTAAAGCTTGGGTGGAAATAGGTCTTCCACAGGGACAATGACCTGAAGCATACTGCCAAACTGGTTACAAAGTGGCTTAAGGATAACCAAGTCAATATTTTGGAGTGGCCATCACAAAGCCCTGATCTAAATCCTATTGAAAATTTATGAGCAAAGCGGAAAAGACAGGTGTGAGCAAGGTGACCTACAAACATGGCTCAGTTACACCGGTTCTGTCAGGAGGAATGGGCCAAAAGTCCTACCAACTATTGTGAGAAGCTTGTGAAAGGATATCCAAAACATTTGACCCAAGTCCTAGAGTTTAAGGGCAATGCTACCAAATACTAATGAAATGTATGTAAACTTTTGACTTTGCTGAAATTAATAAAATGCCTTAAATGTTCTCCCTCTTATTATTCTGGCATTTGACAAGTATAAATAATTTTGGTTCCTAATTGACCTAAACAGGTAAGGTTTATTCTGATTTCATGTCAGATAGTGAGACAAACATGTATATGTGTCTTTTTATATAGTGTAAACTTCTGGTTTCAACTGTATATGTAATGGTAAGAGGAAAAACTTTACTGGTATCAAAAAAATGCCCACTATACTGCATAGCCTAACAAGGCTTACCGCACAATTCCTTAGGATATGTTCACACAGCGTTTTGGGGCGTGCAGTGACATGTATAGTCAGCGGTGCGTAAGCACCGCAAACAATTGACAAGTCACTTCTCTCTCCGGGCATACGATATGTATCTATTGTACACCAGGGAGGACAAGCTTTATTCATAGCTCGTTATTAGAGCTATGAATAACCGAAATTGCGGCGCACATTTCGCCGCGAATAAAGTGTATTATGCGGTGAAATGTGCATGCAAATACGTGTCAAAATAAGCTGTGTGAACATACCCTTATGATGATATCAGAAGCACACTCATCCTCCTATGTAGGATAACCACTGTGAATGCCCATGAGACTCGGTCTATATCCAAGCTGAGTGTTCCTGAGGAGTTGAGCCGCCCACAGACTTGGCGGTCCCACAGCAATGTTTGCTTGAAAAGAAGGTTGTCCTTTGACAAGTCGCTGTGGGACCGCCAAGTCTGCGGGTGGCTAAACTCCTCAGGAACACTCAGCTTGGCTATGGACTGAGTCTCAGGACATCCACATTGGTTATCCTACATACGAGGACGAGTGTGCGTCTGATAGAAGGAATTGTGTGGTAAGTCTTAGTAGACTATACATTAGTCTGCATTTTTTTTGATCCATGACCGTGATGTCATCAGTGAGGGACCGGTGGGGAGCTCTGTAGTGGTGGTGATGGGAGAGGTAGGTATGGGTTCATTTTCTATTTTAGTACAGTGGGAGGTGGTAGAAGTTATATCTGTAAACTAAAACCTCTACACAGAAGATTTCTACCATCCACCTATATACTTGCTTACTGGAATGATAGCACCTATCTGATTGATTCAGTAATACATTTCTAAGAGCGATAATAAGAACGCGTTTACACGGCACAGGACAAATACCGGTCGGTTTATCCAGTGTTTGTGCCGTCCCCATGGCCTGGGGGATGGGCGGCTTTTCTCCGCGAATAGCGGAGCAAAGTCCTCCCTCTTCCTTTGTACATATTCCGTCCGAAAACCGGACAGAAGAATGAACAAGTACAATGTTTTTCGAGCGGGCGACGGTTTTCCATAGCGCCCCATTTAAAAGTTTGCGGCCGGTTTGCGCGTAATTAGAAACCGAAATACGGCCCATTTTAAGCCGTGTGAACATGGCCAAAGGAACAGCACAACACAGAGATATAAAAGATGATGATCCAGAATTAGTATTTCACAGGGAACACAAGGATTCACTAAAACACACAGATGTCGTCACAGGTCCTCTTTAGCAGGTTCCTGACCGGGTCGTTTACCCCTCTTCCTGACCAGGCACATGTTCTTTTAAATAAGTACACGAAGGTTGGAACACTAAGGCTGAGTTCACATGGCTTAATTGCAGGACGTATTTCGGCCCGCAATTACGCCGTGTGTACCAAGGCTGTGGAGTCGGCAAGCCGAAGTCCCGACTCCAACTCCTCAATTTCCCAAACCTCCGACTCCTGGCTCCTTCATAAATGGCGGATGTTTAAGTGATAACTTTACTGTAGTAAAATGGTAACATCTGGCTTTTTATCACCTTATGATACAATAATCAAGCTATTTAGGTAGAACAGACACTGACAAGCAGAAGGGTAACAATGTTTTGATCTTTTGAACACTTGTGGGTAGAGTTGAAGAAAAAGCTGTATTTGTATCCAAGTCCAGTCTGCACCAACAATGGGAATGTGTAGAAGAAACCTGGGATCAGATTTTAGTCAAGATGTGCTTGAATCTGATTCAGAGCCCAGAAGGATTCAGGCAGTATTGAAAAACAAAGGTGGATTTCCCAAATACTAACAAAATAATACAAAACAGTAACAATGCAGTTACAGGAAAGAATCTGCAGAACTAAGCAGATGCTAAATACTTGCAAGTCAAATTTATGTATAAGATAGGTAAGATGACTGTATATAAAATTACAGTAGCCTCATTAGCAAAGCTGTAGTGGATGGTGAGATATGAAGCCTGAAACTCACAAGTTCAAAACATTGTTACCATTTTGCTTGTCAGTATAAAATATATCTATTGGATATGACTTTAGAACACAAAAAAAAAATTGTAAATATGCAAAACCCTGAAGGAACATTTGTGGAGTCTCTGAATTTGTTCTGAGAAATAGTACTGCCTCCATCACATCCTGCATACATGACCTCACATCTGATCTCATTATTTCCAGGCTAGAGAACGGCCTCTCTACACTAACTTGGGTTGGGGGGAAAGCGGTGACCACAGAGGCAACATCTCTAAACATGTCCGGGTATAAAGGAATTGCTTCAGCCATAGTCAGTTTTGATGAATGGTTGAACTCTGCTACTTCTTTGAAAGCAGGTGAAAAATGTTGCTGAAATCTGTTTGCCCTGGGAGCAGAATCTTTTCCCCTGGGGCAGCGCTTTGCCTGCTCCATGTCATCAATTACAGTAGCACTGGCCAGACCCAATTCCTCTTGCTCTTTGCATCGAACTAACTGGACCAACTTATTATATATTTTGGGAGTCGGTCCATTTTATGACGACTCCGACTCCTGCAAAATAGCCATCGACTCCACGACTCCGATTCCACAGCCCTGGTGTGTATGGTGGCGGGGCGGGAGCCCGCCGGCCTCATAGACATGCATTATTCTCAGCGTGTATACGCCGTAAATAATTGACATGTCACTTCTCTCCTCGCTCGCCGTATTGTGCAAGCAGGGAGAGGAGACGTAATCCATAGTTCTCTGTGGATTACTGTAATGACTGGGACGTATCTTGAACCGTATTTCGCACAATACGGCACGAAATACGGTAAGAGATATGGCCCAAAATAAGCCGTGTGAACATAGCCTAAAGGTCCCAAATATGAAAACTGTCTAGGTCTAGAATTCCCGTTGTTGCCCATAGCAACCAATCAGAGCACCCCTCTCATTTTTCCACAGCACTATATGAAATTAAAGTGGCGATATTGGTTGCTATGGTCAACAAAGTGAGTTTTAGACCGTCTAAACAGTTTTCAGACATGTGGCCTTAAGAGTTCGTCCACACGGCAAGGTATTTGGATTTTCGTCCCCATAGACCTTAACCCCTTCCTGACGGAGCCTTTTTTGTCACGCTCGTTTTTCCCTCTTCGCCTTCCCAAAGCCAAAGTATGAGGGCTTTTACTTAGCGGGACAAGATGTACTTTCTAACGATGTTATTCATATAACCATTAGAGTATACTGGAGAACAGCAAAAAAAAATTCTAAGTAGGGTAAAATGTGAAAAAAATAAAATAAAAAAAAAAAGTACTTTCACCATGTTTGCAGTAAAAATGATGTGTTATCTGTATTCTACAGGTTGATACACATCCGCCAATATCAAACATATACGGCTTCTGTTATGTTTTGGTAGCGTAAAAAAAAATGACAAACATTTTCTATTTTTGAAATTTGCACCACGGCGCCATTTTGTGCGACCAATAACTTTTTGTACTAACACCTACGGACGTGAGTGAGGGGCATTTTTTGCGGGCTGAAGTGTACTTTTTATTACTAGCAGTTTGGAATGCATGTGACTTTTTAAATTAAATTTATTCCAATTTTTATGGGACGTGAAGTGATCCAAAAAAAAGCAAAAAAAAAAAAAAAAAAACAAAACGCAATTTTGCCGTTTGAAATTTTTTTCTTCTATGTTGATCAGCGTACGGGGAAATAATGTTATATTTTAATAGATCGGACTTTTTCGATCATGGCGATACCAAATATGTGTAACTTTTTTATTATTTTACTTTTTATTTGTAAAATGGCAAAAGGGGCGGTGGTGATTTGAACTTTTAATACTTTATTTTTTTACACCTTAAAAAATTTTTTTACTTTAACTTTGAGTCCACCTAGGGTGCTTCACCACTAGGAGGCGCAATCATTTATACAGCCTAATGCATTAGAGTGTACCAATGTGGCGGTTTCCACACTTCCTGCCTGGGGCCAGAAGCGAGGAAATTGAAAACATGGTAGTGATGGAAGCTTTCTCAAGGCTTCCAGCTGCCATGTTAAACAATCTGAGCCTCGCGATTTTGCCGCTGGTGCCTGATTGAAGTGAGGAATGGTGCGCGGCAAGGGGTTAGACAGCGGGTTAGCTGGGCCCTCCCTTGCTGTAGCTGCAATTAGCCGCTAACACCCGGCGGCTAAGTAGCGGGATTGCGATACGATCCCGCTACAGAGCCTTTTACTGACATAAGGACATACTCTTATGTCCAATATTGGTAAGGGGTCAATAGAAAACTCTTTCAGTAGTCTACACTGAATGGATTTTCAGCCACTGGCGTTCTGAAAACTCTGAACATGCACAATTTAATTTTTATGGGGATGGGCGAATGCGCAAACAGAACCGTTCCCCAAACTCATCCAAAAGGCGACAAAATACCGGCCGGATTTGGTTTTAGATTTGGTCACTGCCGTGTGAACGCACCCTAATGTTTTTCGCATTCGGTTATTCTACTTTTCACCTTTGTTCTGTGATGCACAAGGCTTTGTGTCCCTTTTCCATCACGCACATTTATAGATCGCAAAATCAAGTTTTACGGTCATCAGGGGCCGGACTAAAAGGTGCAGTTTGGGCTATTTTATTAGATTTGCCCTCATAAAGTCCAAAAGAGCCTTTGAGGGGCATTTTCATGTATATTTTTTTTTTCAAGATTTTCCCTGTAACTAGGACTGATATGTTAGCCCCATTTACTATGGAAAACATGGAAAAACCGTTTCCTGAAGTCAGAACAGAGTTGATCTATGGTCCGATAAGACCCAGCAGCTTATGCAGTGGCCTTATGAGGAGGCTTACTGCTATTCTGTATATACAATCATCCAGAAGGCAGACACCGTAAGGCCTCGTTCACACGGCTTATTTCGGCGCGGATTGGCGCCGTACAGCGTGCCGGATTTGCGCTGCAGTACGGCGCCAAACCGTCGCAGTAATTAAGGTAAAACACAGCTCTCATAGAGAAAAGTGGATTCCGTCGCTCCGCCCCGATCGGCGAATCCGTCGGGCGGGGAGAAAGTGACATGCACATTATTTACGGCGCGGACGCGCCGTAGATAATGCATTGTCTATGGGGCCGGCGGGCCGCGCCCCCTCCCCGCATTCACGCCGGAATTGCGAGCGCAATCCGGCTCGCAAATCCGGCGTGAATAAGACGTGTGAACGGGGCCTAATACACATCCCTGCCTTCTCAGCTAATGCTAGTCAGCTCTCCACCTCCACAGCTATTCCAATAGTATGCCACTGTGCTCTCTGCAGATGCTTCAGAAGTTACATTTCGGGTATGTTCACACGGCCTGTTCTGTTCCTGTGAACATACGTTCTTAGATGTCTAAACGGACCCAAACGCGCATCAGACAATGAGCAGTGTGTTTTACACTGCTCGCAATGTAAAACATGTATTGACGTGAACACGTGTGATCACAGATTCAAACCATTGTTACCATTTTGCTTGTCAGTGTAAAATATATTTATTGGATATGACTTTAGAACACAAAAAAATTGTAAATATGCAAAACACTGCAGGAACATTTGTGGAGTCTCTGAATTTGTTCCGAGAAATAGTATCGTCTCCATCAGATCCTGCATACATGACCTCACATCTGATCTCATTTCCAGGCTAGAGAACGGCCTCTCTACACTAACTTGGGTTGCGGGCAAAGTGGTGACCACAGGGGCAACATCTCTACCAATGTCAGGGTATAAAGGAATTGCCTCAGCCACAGTCAGTTTTGATGAATAGTTGAACTCTTCTACTTCTTTGAAAGCAGGTGAAACATTTTGCTGAAATCTGTTTGCTATGGGAGCGGAATCTTTCTCTCTGGGGCAGCGCTTTGCCTGCTCCATGTCATCAATTACACTCCTCATGTGATTAGGCTGAAGATATGGGAGCAGTAGCACCGGCCGGACACAATTCCTTTTGCTCTTTGCATCGAACTAACGGGCCCAACTTATTTTTATTTTGGGAGTCGGAGTATTTTTTGACAACTCCGACCTGAAAATTTAGGCTGACCCCACGCCCCTGCTCACTCCACGATTATCCCCCCCTCAGTCCTCTTTTTTTGGTTTCAGTTTCAATTAGGGGGTGTTTTGGTTACTACGGGCCCTGCAGTGAGAGCTGCTGAGGACACCGGGGGGGAATGTATTAAAACTTTTTGGGTTAAAGCGTTCTTTTTTTCCATGCAAGCTAATTCCCCCTTTTCATTTTTTCAGAGCGCTATATAAAATGAAAAGGGAGCTTGTTTGGTTTTTTGGGAACAAAGAAAGTTTTTTCCTAGACTTTTTATCATAGACACCCAGCGTAGTACAAAACCCAGTGCTATAGGAGAGTCAAACAGGTCTGTAGCATAGCGCCTAGGAGCTGAGAGCCTAATAAGAGGAATACCAGAATAGTGGGACATTTTAAAGGGGAATATACCCCAAAAGGATTTTGTTTTTGCAAGTTTTAATATAAAAAGCTTTCTTTAGTGGACAACCCCTTTTTATAAGGCCCAAATGAGTGTGAAACGAAAAGCAATTTTGTTTTTTTTCGTCATTTTACTTTCTCGCTTATTTTCCCCAATGCAGCAAAGAAAGGAATGGATTTCGGTGTTTGGCCCCCCAAAAAAAAAAAAACAACTCAAGGGGCCCAACTACCCGGTCTATTTGTCCCCATACCCGCTGCCACGGGACACGTCACCTGGCCGCAATCATGCCCCCTCAGCTTCTAACAGGGTCAGCCTACCCGATCATAAACCGGCCCCTACCAGCACTTACGGGGACAGAGCTACCTGGTCAAAACAGTGCCCCAAAACCAACTACTTACAGGGCACAGAGCTCACCGGTCTACATCCCCATACCAGTGCCACAGGGGACACAGCCATCCGCAATAAGCCCCAAAACAGTATTTTCAGGGGACACGCTCACCCGGGCTTTTAGTGCCCCCTACCCGCTGCTCACAGGCACAGCCCCGGCCCCCACTCGTTCCCCATACCCGCACAGGGGAATCACCTGGCCGCACTTTTGGGCCCATACCCACAGGGGACAGCTACCTGGCCCCACCAGTTCCCCAACGCACAGGGGAAGCTCAAAAGGCCGCACTAGTTCCCAACCGCACAGGGCACAGCTCACCTCGCCACACTCCGTGCCCCATACCAGCTGCTCACAGGGCACAGAGCTCACCTGGTCACACTCAATGCCCCATACCAGCCGCTAACAGGGTACAGAGCTCACCTGGGATATTCATCCCCAACCCAAATAATTACAGGGCACAGAGCTCACCTGGTCATATTCAGTGCCCATCCCCGTGCTCACGGGCCAGCCAAACCTGGGCCACATCGTGCCCCATCAGTGTCCCGGGCACGACTCACCGGTCATTTCATGCCCAACCAGCTCTTACGGACCACGCCATGGGCAATTCAGTGCCCCCCACCGCTGCTAAAAGGGCCCCCAAACTCACCTGGCCACACTCAGTGCCCCATACCAGCTGCTCACAGGGCACAGGTCCCCGGGGCATATTTTCCCCCATACCAAAAAATCCAGGGGACAGAACTTTCCCGGCCACACTCGGGCCCCTCCCACAGGGACAGTCACCGGCCGCACTTAGGGGCCCCTTCCGCTGCCCCACGGGCCAGCTACCTGGTACACTAGTGCCCCTTTCCAGCCCTCAAGGCACAGAGCCCCCTGGGCCCCACCAGTGCCCCATAACAGCCACTCACAGGGCACAGAGCTCACCTGGCCACACTCGTTCCCCTACCACCGCCCAGGGCACAGAGCTCACCTGGCCACACTCAGTGCCCCATACCAGCCCCTCAAGGGCACAGAGCTCACCTGGCCCCACTCGTGCCCCCAACCCCGCTGCTCACAGGGCAAAGCTCACCTGCCACACTCATGCCCCCACCTGCTGTCACAGGGCACAAGTCCCTGGCCACACCCCGTGCCCAAAAGGCTACAGGGGACAAGCTCACCGGCCCCCTCAGTGCCCCATACCAGCACAGAGCTCACCTGGCCACACTCAGTGCCCCATACCAGCACAGAGCTCACCTGGTCACACTCAGTGCCCCATACCAGCACAGAGCTCACCTGGGCCCACTCGTGCCCCATACCGCCATTCACCCGGTCAAATCGGCCCCTACCACCAGACTCACCTGGCCACACCAGTCCCCATACCGCACAGAGCCACCCGGTCACACTCAGTGCCCCATACCAGCTGCTCACAGGGCACAGGCTCCCCGGCCCCATCATTTTTTACCCCACAGGGCACAGCTCACCTGGCCACACTCAGTGCCCCATACCAGCTGCTCACAGGGCACAGCTCACCTGGTCACACTCAGTGCCCCATACCAGCTGCTCACAGGGCCCGACTCCCCCACATCTTTCCCCCTACCAGCGCTAAGGGCACAGAGCCACCTGGGGCACTCAGGGCCCATATCCACGCCAAGGGCACAGCTACCTGCCGCACTCATTCCCCCAACCAGCGTCCCCGGGCACAGCCACCCGGCCCCCACCGTGCCCCCATACCGTGCTCACAGGGCACACTCACCTGGCCCCACTCAGTGCCCCATACATGCCGCAGGGGCATTTCCCATACCAGCTCTCAGGCAAGCTCCCCCGGCCCCACTCGTGCCCCATACCAGCCGCTCACAGGTCAGTGCCCCATACCAGCCGCTCACAGGTCAGTGCCCCATACCAGCACAGGGCACAGCTCACCTGGCCACACTCCGTGCCCCATACCAGCTGCTCACAGGGGCCCGCAACCTGGTCACACTCAGTGCCCCATACCAGCTGCTCACAGGGCAAAGAGCTCACCTGGTCACATTCGTGCCCCCATCCAGCTTCACAGGACAAGCTCACCCGGCTTTTCAGTGCCCCATACCAGCACAGGGCACAGCTCACCTGGCCGCACTCAGTGCCCCATACCAGCAGCTCACGGCACACAGCTCACCTGGGCCCCACTCAGTGCCCCATACCACGCTCAGGGCACAGCTCCTGGGCCACACTATTTCCCCATACCGCTCTCCCGGGCACAGAGTAACCGGTCGCATCTTGCCCATCCGCCCTCAAGGGCACGCTCACTGGGCCCCCTCAGTGCCCCATACCAGCTGCTCAGGGCACACAGCTCCCTGGGCGACCCGTGCCCCATTCCAGCCCCTCCAGGGCACAGTCCCTGGCCCCACTCATGCCCCCCTACCGCTGTCAGGGCACACTCACCTGGCCCCACTAGTGCCCCCTACCCGCGCTACAGGGAACTACCTGGTCGCACTCATGCCCCCCTACCGCTGCCACAGGGCACAGTACCTGGTCCACCAGTGCCCCCTTTCCCGTCCCCAGGGCACACAGCTCACCTGGCCACACAGTGCCCCACACCAGCTGCTCACGGGCACGTTTTATGGCACACTCGTGCCCCAACCCCGCTGCTCACAGGCAAAAGCTCCCGGTCCCTCGTGCCCCAAACCAGCTGCTCAAGGGCCAGCTCCTGGTCACATCAGTGCCCCACACCACTGCTACAGGGGGCAGCTCCCTGGTCCACTTTATCCCCCCACCGCTGCCACAGGGGACAGCTCACCCTGGGCACATCGTGCCCACACCAGTGTACAGGGCACAGCCCCCTGGTCACACTCTTTTCCCCCCTTTTCCCGCTTTCTCACAGGGCACAGAGCTCACCTGGTCACACTCAGTGCCCCATACCAGCCGCTCACAGGGCACAGCTCACCTGGCCACACTCAGTGCCCCATACCAGCTGCTCACAGGGCACAGCTCACCTGGCACACTTTGCCCCTACCAGTTCACAGGGCACGCTACCTGGCACACCAATGCCCCCAAACCCGCTGCCACGGGGACAGTCACCTGGTTTTACCCAAAAGCCCCATACCATTTTTTTCCGGGCAAGTCACCTGGTCCATCATGCCCCATACCCGCTCTACAGGGCACAGCTCACCTGGTCCATCATGCCCCAACCGTGTCACAGGGGAAAAGCTACTGGCACACCGTGCCCTACCAGTGCTCCAGGGACAGCTACCGGTCACACTCCCTGCCCCCCCCAATCTCACAGGGGAAGCTCACCGGTGCACTAGTGCCCCATACCAGCTGCTCACAGGGCACAGCTCACCTGGCCGCACTCAGTGCCCCATACCAGCTGCTCACAGGGCACAGCTCACCTGTCACATCGGCCCCATTTCCAGCTGCTCCAGGCTCAGTACCGGTACCTCGTGCCCCCTACCCCGCTCAAGGGCACGCCCCCTGGTCACACTCAGTGCCCCCTACCAGGTGCAAAAGGGCCACTCACCGGGGCCACCCGTGCCCTTACCAGCCCTCACAGGGGAAGTCACCGGTCACACCAGTGCCCATACCCGCTTCCAATCCCCTGCCCCCTCCAGCTGCTCACAGGGCACAGCTCACCTGGCCACATAGGGGCCCCTACGGCCATCACAGGGCACAGCTACCGGGTAATTTTGTGCCCCATACCATGCTCGAGGGAAATGCCCCATACAGTGTCAGGGGCCCGCCCCCTGGGGACACTCAGTGCCCCTACCCGGTCCCAAGGGGGCCTCACCTGGCCCCCACCATGCCCCATCCACTGCTAGGGCACAGCTCACCCCGGCCAACCCAAAGGCCCCCTCCAGCCCCCCCAGGTCAGGCCCCCAACCCGCACAGGGGCCCCTGCGCCATCTACAGAGAACTTGCAGCCGGCGGAAAAATTTTGTGGAAGCCCCCCCCAAAACCCGGCTCCACTGTCCGGGGGATCGCATCTCTTAAGTCAAAGGACGGGGGGCCCTGTTTACAGGAAAAAGGGGGCCCCCCGGGGGGAGGAGTGGGGAGGGGGCCCTAACAAAGGCAGATCGGGGGGGCACCGTGCAGGGCTCCCCCCACACTACCGCCCCCTCCCACCCGTTGCTCGCCACGAGCCCCGCTCCCAGGCCCGGCGCTTCTACCTCTTTTCCGGCCCCGGGGCCCTGCCCATTTCCCCCTCTCTCCCGCGCCCCTCCCGCCTGCGGGGGCCCCCCCCCTTCCCCCCTAGGCCCCCCCGGGGCGGTCCCCGGGCGGCCCGGGGCGGGCCCCTCTGTGGGTACCCCGGCAAGGGGTTAAAACCGGGCCGCCCTCCCCCGCCCGGTGGCACCTGCGGGCCTTTTCAAATCAGGGTTTTTTGGGTAGGTGGACGAAAAAGGTTTCTAATCTCCAATCCGCTTACCCCCCTTTCCCCAAACCCCGGGGGGGGGGGGGGCCCCCCAAGGAAAATTTTCCCCAACCCAAGCACGCTTTTTTTTTGGGGGGTTATTTTAGTTCCCCCCTTTTTGGGGTGTTCCCCTGGGTTGCTAAGCCAACCTTTTACCCCCTTTGCTCCCCAAAATTTGGTCCCCTAGCTACAACCTTTCAGCCTCTTGGCGCCCCAGGGGCCCCAAGACAGTGGATTTCATCCCCAAACCGGCCCCCAAAGCCCCCCCCCCCCCCAAACGGGCCCCCCCCCAAAACCCCCCCAAAACGCCAAAGGGGGCCCCCCCCCCCCCCCCCGCCCCCCACGGGCCCCCGAACCCCCCCCCCCCCCGGCGGGGGTTTTTGGGGAACCCCCTTTTCAAAAATTTTTTCCCCTTTTCCGGGGGTAAAGGGGGGCCCCGGGAACTTCCCCTAAGTACCATTTTGTCACCAATTTTCCCCCCTTTCTTTTTTGCCAACCCCCCCTTAATTCCCCTCTTTTCCCTTTTTTTTTCGGAAGGGGGCCCCTTTTTTAGGGGGTTTGTATTTTTTTGGGGCCGAAATTTAAAAATTTTATCAGGCTTTTTTTTTTTTTTTTTTTTTTTCACACACCCCCTTTGTTTTTTTTTTTTTAAACCCCAAAATTTCGCTTTTTTTTTTTTCCCTTTTTTTAAAAATATTTCAGAAAACTTACCCCTCCCCGGCACAAAGGGCCCCATGTCCCACCCTCACAACCCCCCTGGGGCCCCCCCTTTTAAATTTTCAAGGGGCCCCCCCAAAAAAAGGGGGGGTTCCTCCCAAGGCAAAAAGGGTTTTTTTTCCCCCTTTTCCCCCCAATCAAAAACATCCCAAGGCCCCCCCCCCCCAAAAGTGCTCTGTTTTTGGTCCCCTTCGTTCGCCCTACCCCCCCTTTTTCCCCTCGCCCCTTTTCCCTGCGCGGGGGCCCCCCCTTTGGGGGACAGTTTACCCCCGGCCCCCGCCCCCCCCCCGGGGCACCTCCTCGCCCCCCCCAATTTCCCTCCCCCCCCCCCCCTACTTACGCCCCTCCCCCGCAACCCCAACCCCGGGGGCCCCCCCCCCCCCCCCTCCCCCCGGGGGGGCCCCCCACCCCCCCCCCCGCCCCCCGGGTTTTTTTTTTCCCCCCCCCCGGGGTTTCCTTTGGGGCCCGGGGCCCCCCCCCCCTCCCCCCCCGCAGACCCCAAGACCCCCCTTTCCCCCCCGGGGGGTTCCCCAAAATTTTCATTTTTCCCCCATTTGCCTCCCCCCCCCCAAAATCCCCCCTTTCCCCCCTTTTGTGCCAAACCCCCCCCCTCCCCTTTCCCCCCCCGCCTTCCCCCCAAAACCCCTTAGCCCCAAACCCCCCATCCCCCCCCCAAACCGCCTTTTCCCCCCCCTTCCCCCCCTTCCCCCACCCCGCAAGCCCCCTTTTCCCTACCCTTATCCCCCCCCCTTCCCCTTTTCCCCCCCTTCCTCCCCTTAACCCCCCCCTTTTCCCCCATAGGTATCCCCCCCAATTTCCTTCCCCCCATAGCCTCCCTAAACCCCCCTTGTCCTATACCCCCCAATGCTGCCTATAGCCCCCTTTTTCCCCCCTTTCCCCCAAGTTTCCCAAAAAGCCCCCTATACCCTCCCTGCCATACCCCCCAAATTGCCTGCCTCCCCCAAGCCCCTATCCCCCCCCTTTTTAACCCCATTGCTCCTCCTCACCCCCCCCTTTCTCGCCTCCCTGCCTATACAGCCCCCATCTGCCTCCCTCCCCTTTTACAGCCCCTTCTGCTGCCTCCCTCCTTAACCCCCTTTTGGCCCCTATCACCCCCCTTCCCTCTGCCTTTTCCCCCCTTTCCCCCCTGCCTTACAGCCCCCTATCTCCCTCCCCGCCTATCACCCCCCTATTCCCTGTCCCCTAACACCCCCCTTTTTGGCCTCCCTCCTTTTCCCCCCCCTATATCCTGCCTGCCTTACACCCCCTTTTTTCCCCCTATCCCCCCCCTTTATGCCTCCTGCCTTAAGGCCCCGGGGGGCCCCCCTATATCCCTCCTTACCCCCCAAACCCTGCTGTATCCCCGCCCGCTGCCGGCCCCTTTATTGGGGCCCCTTTTTTTAAAAACCCAAACCCTTTTCCCCCTTTAACCCCCAAAACCCGTTCCTTTTGGTCCCTTTCTACCTAAACCCTCCTGCCCTTTTTGGGCACCCCCTTTGGTACCAAAACCTTGTTTTTGGGGGGCCCAATTTTACCTTTTTAAACCTGTTTTTGGGGAAAATAACCCAAAGGGGGGGAGGAAAAAATTTTAAGGGGGTGTTAAATTCGGGGAAAGGGGGGGGGAATGCCAAACCGGGGGATGGGGGGGAAAACAAAAAAAAGGGAGAGGTCAGAAAAATACCGGGTGAGTACAAATTTTAAAAAAATCTTATATGTATCCCAATGGACACTGTTTCTAAATGTGGTATGTTTGGGTTTTTTTAAAAAGAGCCTGTGACCCTGCTTCTACCCCTATATGGTCACTGTATGGAGGTAATTACAGTCTGCAAGGCCCGTGTACATGGGGGTTACCCTTTTTTGGCACTGTTTTGGGTAAAAACGCTGCAAGCCTGTGTAATGGGTTTAAATATTTGGTCCTTATGGTGGTTATTTCAGTTGCAGAGCCCGTGTACATGTATTAAAAACTTTATGGTCACTATATTATTATTTTTATTATTATTTGCAGTATTGGTCTTTGTTTATGATCCCTAATAGTGTAGGGTTATTTTCAGTCATTTTGTGGTGGAATTTGTGGTCGTGTTCTGGTGGTTTTAATAGGTCCTTATGTTAAAAAGGGTTTTGGTAATGTTGGTTTTGGTATAGTGATTTGATTTTTAGCAGTATGTGGTGATATGTATGGTGGAAATTTTCCCCTTGTATTATCTACATTATCTAACAGCATGTCCGGGGACAGGTCGGGGCGGGAGGGGGGGGGGGGGGCCATCCAAAAAATTTGCTTGGGGGGCCCCGGTTTCTCTGTTACGCCCCGCTGAGAATGCGACCTTGCACCAAAAAGCCCCCAAAATACAGTGGGTGGCCGTTAAGGGGTTAAAATGACAAAGCTTATTTCCCTCCCCGGGCCATAGTTTCCCGGCCTCACTTCTAACGCAAAATGTGATTGGTTCTGCGGTCAGTGCCTCTACTTTCATCACCATTCAGAATTAACCAACTCCAGTGACACAAGTAGAGGCAGTGGCTGCGGTGGTGATGTCCCTGGGCAGTGTCATCTGAAGACTGGGAAGACAGCGCCGGGACTGGGAGAAGGTGAGTTTATATTTTTTTTAATATGACTAAAGCTTTTTTTTTTTTTTGCAGTATAAGTTTAAAAGCTAGCTAAACAGAGGCCCAAAAGGGCACACTTTAACCTCCTCCGACCGGCAGCCCTTTTTCCCTTTGGGTATACTTGGCTTTTTTCGACAGGAGCTTTCCCGGTGTACCATCTAAACTTCCACCATGAGTACCTAGCCTAACCTGAGTCAAAGCATAAACTTCCCCTATGGTACCTAGCCTAACCCCGTCAAAAACCTAGACTTCCACTGGTCCAGCCCCAACCTAGTCAAGCAATGGAACTTCCACCCTGAGTCCTAGCCCAACCTGCATCAATGCACTAAATTCCACCCCTGATTAAAACCCTTACCAGCTCAAGGGATAAACTTCCACCATGGTACCTAGCCTAAAAACACAAAGCATAAATTCCACCATGATTCCTGCAAACCACTCAAAGCACTAAACTTCCACCCCTGAGTCCCCTTTTTTAACTGCGTCAACGCACTAAACTTCCACCAAGAGTAAATGCCCAACCTCGTCAAGACTAACTTCACCATGGTCCTGCTAACCTCGTCAACGCAAAGAACTCCACCATAGTACCCGTAACCCCACGTCAAAAGCACTAAAACTTCCCCATAGACCCAGCCAACCTGCATCAAGCGCTAAAATTCCCCATGAGTACCTAGCCTAACTACATCAACGCACTAAACTTCCACATGGTTAAAATAGCCCAACCCCCATCAACGCAAAAAACTTCCCCCATGGTCCGCCACCCCGTCAACGCAATAAACTTTCACCATGAGTACCTAGCCTAACCTGCGTCAACGCACTAAACTTTCACCATGAGTACCCCCTAACCTTCAACGCATAAACTTTCCCATGGTACTACCAACCCACGTAACGCAATAAAATTCCACCCATGAAAATACCTAGGCCAACCTCGTCAACGCAATAATTCCACCTGGGTACCTAGCCTAACCCCTCAAGACTAAAAATTCCACCCTGATACCCGCCCAACTGCGTCAACTTACTAAATTCCCCATGTGTACCAGCTAACCTGCGTCCCGCACAAAACTTACCTGGTAATAGCCTAACCTGCTCAACGCACTAAACTTCCCCCCAATCCCAGCCCAACCCGCGTCAAAAACACTAAACTTCCACCATGAGTACCAGCCTAACGGTCAACGCACTAAAAATTCCACCCTGAGTACCTACTTAACCTGCGTCAACGCACTAAATTCCACCAGAGTACCCTTCCTAACCTGCGTCAACTTTCTAAATTCCCCCATGTTTACCTAGCCCAACCTCGTCAACGCACTAAACTTCCACCATGAGTACCTACTAACCTGCGTAAGCACTAAACTTCCACCTGAGTACCTAGCAACCTGTGTCAACGCATAAAAACTTCCACCAGAGTACCTAGCCTAATCTGGTCAACGCATAAAATGACCATTTGGGCCAGCCTAATCTACGTAAGCACTAAATTTCCCTGAATTTCCCCAGCTTAACCTGTCAACGCCAAACTTCCCCATGAGTCCTAGCTTTAAACCTGCATCCGCAGTTAAAATTCCCCCGTTGAAATGCCTAACCTGCGTCAAAGCATAAACTTCCACCACTTTCCACCTAACCTGCGTCAAGCACTAAACTTCCCCCTCATCCTGCCTAACCCGCCAAGCCTAAACTTTCCCCCATCAGTACCTAGCCCCCAACTCGCAACGCCTAAAAAAAACTTTCCCCATGATACCTAGCCTAATACTCAACGCACTAACTTCACCCATGGTACCCACCCAACCTCGTCAGCACTAATCTTCCACCATGAGTATAGCCAACCTGTCAAGCACTAAACTTCCACCATGAGTACCTGCCTAACCTGGTCAACGCCACTAAACTTCCACCCTTGTACCCAGCCTAACCTACGTTCAACGCACTAAACTTCCACCTGAGTACCCAGCCAACAAAAATAACGCATTAAACTTCCACCCCGATACCTAGCCTTAAACCTATGTCAACCACTAAAAAAATTCCACCATTTACCTAGGCTAACCCACGTCAAAGCCTAATCTTCACCATGAGTACCTAGCCTAACCGCGTCAAAGCATAAAAATTTTACCATGAGTACCTAGCCTAACTCGTCAAGCACTCAACTTCCACCTGGACCTAGCCAATAAACCACTAAATTCCCCATGAGTACCCCTAACCTAAAATAACGCACTAAACTTCCCCAAAAAGTACTACCTAACCTAAAAATAAGCACTAAACTTCCCCTTGAGTAATGCCTAACCTTGTCAGCACTAAATTCACATGGTACCTAGGCTAACCTGTCAACGCATAATCTTCCCCCCTGGTACCTAGCCCAAACCCTCGTCAACCACTAAAATTCCACCTGAGTCCTACCCAAACCCTGCTCAATGCATAAATTTCCACATGATACCTAACCTAACTGCTAACGCACAAAATTCCCACCATGGTACCTACCCAACCTACGTCAACGCACTAATTTCCACCATGATACCTACCCCTAACCTGGTCAACGCACTAAACTTCACCATGAGTACCTAGCTAACTGCGCAACGCACTAAACTTCCACCATGGTCCCCTAGCCAAACCCCCGGTCACGCACAAAACTTCCACCATGAGTACCTAGCCTAACTGCGTAAACCCAACTAAAACTTCCACCATAGTCCCTGGGTAACCTCGTAACAAAAAAATTCCACCATGAGAACCTACCAAAACCTGCGTCAACCATTTTCAGGATTTCATATACACAAGTGGAAAAACTCCAACCACAGTTCATAATCCCAGATGTTACCCCATGTACAGTATATTAGTGAATTCATCCACAGCACATTTTAAAGTACATGACATGCAAAGAGTATTCACTACATAATTTGAATTAGGGCACAGATTTCCATCAACTTCTATGTTATACTTATTATTCCCTTCCAAAATCTGCGTTACATTCTGCATTGGATTGAGCTTCCAAATCTGAAGCCCACAAGTCATTGTTTTAAAAGGAATACCAGCGTGTTAGTGTAGACTACTGAAAACAAGTCATATGTCACTTGAGGCGGATTCCTACTTCATTCTGTGGATAGGCTTGTTGTCCTCCTCTTTGTTGAAGAGGGACGGGGGTCTTATGGTAAAGGCACTTACAGTATAAAATTTGTATTGGGTGTGTTAAATTAGACCTATTTTATCTTTGACCTAATAGATCTGTGCTGGTGCATTTCTGTTCATATTTGCAATGATTGGGGATCGTTTTTTATAGAGGCTCCCCTTTCTGTATTCACCAGACATAGCTATGACCAGGGGTCCCAAGGGGCCACATCAGTGTTATGGTTGCCCTCAGAGGGTCACTGGAGGCCCATGGTAGGTGGTTAGGATACCTTGATAGAGCTGTCAGAGCTTTGCTACCATTTGTGAGTTGCTAAGCAGAGCTGTATGAATGTGCGCGCTGCAGCTCCAAATCCAAGATGGTGCCCACTTCCTGTGCTGGTGTTGCCACTTTGCCCAAGATAGTGCTCTTCCAGAAAACACCGCCCCCTGTGTCCCGAATATT
>JAODAL010030125.1:0-50478 GCA_025379985.1 Phyllomedusa bahiana | reverse complement strand
ATTTAGCCCCCCAGGAAAGCCCACCCATTTTTTTTTAAAGGTTTTTTTTTTTTAAACCATTAATCTGAAAAGGTTTCTTTCCCATTGCTAACCTTGCATTATCATGACACTATTTTTTTTATTTTCATTTTATCAATGGTACAGTCTTCTGTTCCACATTGTATGTACTGCACCAAGCTTCAGTGTCCACAAGTATGAACTAAAAGCAATAAGGCTATGTCTTGACGCCATCGGACAAAAAACATCCAAAAGTCAACCGTTTTTTGACCGATGCACGGCCACAGTTTTTTGTCACTTTTTGTGCAAAAAACGCAGTCGGTTCTTGTTTTTTTACCATCGGTCCATACAATTGATTATATGGGAAACCGACGGCAAAACTAAAAACGCCAGCATATTATACAACATGTTACTAAATCCGCCGGCACCAGAAAACGTACAGACTACAGGTTGATTTTTCTATTAAAGTCTATGGGGTACCTGAACAATCATATTTTAAGCAGTTTTAGAATCCTTAAACCGCCGAAAATGCGATTGTCTTTCTAGGCCGTGTAGACATAGCCTAAGAGGACTAAGCCATTGCTGTCTGAAGAAGGAAAGTAAAATCTTCTATTTCACTAGCTAGGTTTTTCACCATGTGTCTAAATGGGCAATGCTCTACCACCACCTAACATGGACCAGACATTGCGCGAATGAGATTTCAGCTCTGTAACCTTAGAATAGTGAATGCAGCTCTGGATTATAATACAAACTGTAATGGCCCGTTTACACGGCAGAGAACAAATACCAGTCGGTTTATCCGACCGGTATTTGTCCTGTTTAGTGCCATCTCCACGGCCGCAGGGTGGGGCGGGGGGCTTTTCTCCGTGATGAGCCCTCACCCTTCACATTCACATGCTCATATTCCGTCTGAAAACCGGACGGAAGAATGTGCATGTTCAATGTTTTTCAGGCGGCCGGCGGTTTGAAAAACTGCTGCACGGGTTTTCCATAGAAGCCCAGGGTGCTCGTTTGCAGCCGGTTTTTCAGATGGTCTGCAAAACCGCAAACCGTCTCAAAAACCGGCCGCAAACCCGTGCTGTGGGGACATGCCCTAATTCAAGACCAACACAAGATAAGGCATGTAATGTATTTTTATAGGTTGCTTAACAGTTTGTGTAGATTAATCTGATATGTGAAATACCTTTAAACTATTTTAGTGCCCACAATGCATAAAAGTAAAAGAGATTTTATTTCAGCTATTTTATCTGATGTTTTTATAACTTACATTGATTTTACGCTATAAGCAGGTTTTCACTGGGTTCACTTTAATATCACCAGACGGTGCTTTTGATTCCATATTAAAGCCAACCATTTCCGAAATTTCTGCACAAGCAAAAAAGTATTACATTTTCTGTTGACTTCCACAGTTTCCTTCAGCTCAGGCAATGTCCCTGCATAATCTTGGCAGACAGAGGTGCCATCCCATGTTGATAAGAAAGACTGCTCCGGGACTGTTGTAGACGGAAGTAAAAGACTGTAGGCCGGGACCCAGCCCGGTTGATCTTATTTTCTCAGGTGTCATGGATGTCATGTCAGGAAGGGCGTCAGCTACATATAAGTGGAAGTTATTGTACACCACTAAATTTCCCATAACAGGAAGACTGCTGGTTATATTGTTAAATGTCGGCTGTGACGTGTCCTGGCTCGGATAGCTCTTGTTGTGTTGTAGAGGTTGACAATCTCATGCTGTTTGGAAAATGCACAAATACGGGGAACCAGGGGAAGTCCGGAATTGCTTGCAGTCGCTGGAGTAATAAAGGGATCCATGGAAGCTACTCCTTGTCACAAGCTTCCATTTTTAATAGTGCAAGTGTAAGCAAATGGGTCCTATGATGTGCTGGCAGCTGTGTGGTTGTGTCTGTACCTACTTCCTTCCAATACTTTAGGGGGAAACCTGTTGTATGACTGGTGATCCGACTCTGAGAAGAGACTAATAAAAAAGCAAGTTACAGCAAGCGCTAAATGCAGTAAATGTACTTTACATCCCTGTAAAGTTTGTTGTACACATTGAGATTTTCTTGTAAAAACAAGCAAGAGACAGTTATTTTCAGAGATGTCCCCAACATGTAAAAACTCCTTAAAAGACAAGAAGACCATCTATCTGGAGACAAAAAATGTTCAATCTCAGTGGTGACAAGTTTTCTTTACTATAAGATCTGTAAATCTGTGGAATTGCCACCTCAGGAGCCGTCTAATCACAGGTGAGGGCTTTAAAAAAGGCAGTTTTTGGAGCAAAACAGTAACAATGCAGTTACATGACAAGAATCTGCATTACTAAGCACATACTAAACAGTTGCAAGTCAAAGTTATGTATGAGATAGTCAAAACGATTGTCTACAAAATTATGGTAGTCTCATGTTCAAAGCTGTAGGGGATGGGGAGATATGGAGCCTGAGAGCCAAAAGTTCAAAACACTGTTACCGTTTTGCTTGTAGGTGTATGTAATAATTTTAATACAGTTGTTGATTTTTTCCTGGAGTAATTTCCTGGCTTTAACACTAAGGGAATGTTCACACGGTGTAATGTCAGCCCGTACTTCATTGCGTAGTTGCGCTTCATTATGCCCAAAGTACAGGACGAGAATGCTGTAATTCATAGCTCTTATTGAGAGCTATGATTACCTGTTCTTTCCCCAGAGCACAATATGCGCCCGGGGAAAGAACTGACATGTCAATTTTTCCTGACGATTACGCGCCGGAATGACTTATAGTCAATCAGGAGCTTCAGAAGGATGCAGTGGTCAACGCGTCTCTCTGAAGCTGTGGGCTGCTATACGCCCTGTTTTAGCTGTCTGAACATACCCTAAGGGGGACATGTATGAAAACTGTCTATGTCTAAGGCCTCGTTCACACGGCTTATTCTGGGACGGATTGGCGCTGTACTGCGCGCCGGATTTGCGTCTCAGTAACTACGGTAATCCACTGCTCTCATAGAGAACAGTGGATTCCGTCGCTCCTCCCTGCTTGGCGAATCCGCCGCGGGTGGAGAAAGTGACATGCACATTATTTACGGCACGTACGCGCCGTAAATAATACATTGTCTATGTGACCGGCGAGCAGCGCCCTCGCAAGTTGCTGTGGAGAAAGCTGTTGTCTTTTGTATACAGAATCCACTAGTTGTAGTTTGATTATTTGAGTAAACATTGCACATAAACCCTTTATGCATGGCCTTGTCCGGCTGTGCCTCTCTCTCTCTCCTTTTAGCTCAGCCATGGCTTGTTTATTTTTGGCTTCTACAGAAAAGGGCGGGGTCCGGAAAAAACCCCCTTTAAAACCAAACTTTTTAAAATTTATTATGTGTTTTGTTGTGTATGTTGTTTTTTTCCAGCCCATCGGGTGTTGGAACCTATTTCATTTTTTTTATGGACCCTTTTTAATTTGTACTTAAAAACCCTTTTTGAAATGAAAATTTTGAAAACCTAAAACCCAAAATTTTTTGGGTTTTCATAATGAAAAATCCCATAAAAAAACACGAAAATAAGCTGGTGCAGGTATTCCTATGGAAAACGTACCCTGCATTGTCATTTCAAATGGGCCCCAGGAAACCCTACAACCCATTTTAATCATTTGTTCCCAAAAACAAATGTCCAAGGTTGTGGTAAACGGGGGCCGGAGACATGCAACCGGTTTAGAAAATACAAATCGCGGAAACAACCCCAAAGGTCTACACACAGTCGGAAACATTTTAAACCCCCCCATTACCCTTTTTTTAAGGCTAAAAACAAAAAAAGGGGATAAATTTAATGCTGAAGGGAAAAGGGATAAAAAATGGAAAAAAAACCCTTTCTGCTTTCTTTGGGTATTGATATTTTAGGAATTGTTGCCCAAATGAGAAGATTCATGTGTGTGGAATGTGGAGCTTTCACCTCTTCCAGTCTGCAGGTCAGTGCTAAAGCTGACAGGAGCATAGCATCCCTGTCACCATGATGAGCAACAGAAAGTCCAAGGCTCCAGAATCCTCATGCCCATAGTAAATGGCAGGGGAACTGACTAAGGGCAGGACCTGGGAGATATGGGAATGTTTGTTAATGTATGTCATGAAAGGGCTATTTGTTGCTATCTTTCCCTGTCATCTGTGAAATACTGCTGCCTGGTAGTGCCTGGGTGGTGAACATCTGGAGATGAAGAGTGGGCAGATCCTTTCTCAGTTCTACCTCGGCCGGTTCGGTTGCTCAGTGACCTGTGTTGTTGGGTTGCTTTTATTAAGACCACCTTGCATACCATGAATGTTAGTGTGTAACAGGCAGGCATATCTGTCTACAATGTAAGCCAGTAGATAAAAAGTGACAGTCCCCAGTGGCTGCTACATTTTTATGGCTTCTGTAAAAAGATATTGACAAACCGCAAGCTTTCCGGACTACCTATATCAGGCAGGACTCAGCGTAATAGCTTTAAGAAGACCTGTGACATCTCCTGACAGGTCGGTTTTAGTAAATCCTTGTGTTCCTTATGAAATAACATTTCTGGAGCATCTTCACTTATAACTGCCCCAACACATCAGACTCTCCCCCACTTTCACCACCTTCAAAAGCAGCCTGAAAACCCATTTCTTCAGGCTTGCCTATAACCTACGCTAACCTGTTGTCACTACTTCCCCCAAAAACATGTCTCCCCTCACCTCCTGTCCTTTTTTCCCCTCCTTGGGAGATTGTAAACCCTCGCAGGGTAGGGTCCTCTCTCCCTCTGTCGTGCCAATTGTCATTATTCACTATCATTGTACTCGTTTGATTTATGTTATGTATGTAACCCCCTCGAATTTATAGCGCCCTGGATTCAATGGTGCTCTAAAATACTTAATAATAATAATAATAATAATAACTGTCACGATTGCGCCGGGCAGATCCTCTTCATCTGACTCTAGTCGCCAGCCACGGCCGCCTCGACCAAAAATGCAGCTTCAGCCATGATACTTTCCCCAAGTGTGAACTTTCTTCTAAACTTTGTATGCTTAATTGATTCCTGGCCAACGCCTGTGGCCAGGAATATTCCAGCACTATTTGAGTTAACTTGTTCTTTTGGTGATTGACATTTCCATTCTTCTATCACCTCTGTTCTACTTTCACCTCTTCCCTATTTATAGTCTCAGCTTCCTGTCTTCCCTGCCTGCTATATGGTTTCCTCTCCCTGTAGTTCCCCTGTGCTCTTATTTGCTTATTTCCGTGTTCTTTGACTCTTGCTTGGACCCTGGTTACTCTCTTTTCACTCCTTTCTGAATGCGCTGCCCGTTCGTTTGCTACTCGCCTGTCTGAACCTCTCCTGTTGTTCGTCCCTACGTCTGTGTCTCCACTTGGGCTCAGAGTAGATCTCAGACCTCTTGGTTGGTGCCGACCTATTAAGGAGTCGGGGACCCCACAAGGCAGGAACAGAGAGTGGGACCAGCGTCAGGGCCTCACTCGTCTGTGTCTCCGTGTGCGTCCCTGACAGTCCCTAACAATAACTCTGTGTTGTGTTATTCCTCTTAGAAAAGTATGACTGAATCTGTCAGATGGGTGTTATCATTTCAGTTTCCAAAGGGGTATGTTCTTGCCCACATTAACATTCAATACAGATTGGTCAATGTCAGACTGTGTAGGGACACCTCCCAATTGACAACACCCAGTTGACAGATTGATAATGAATCTCTAAAAAGAATAACAGCAACTGCACAAGACAGAAGTTGTTCAAGAACTATTATTTCACAAGAACACAAGTATTTAAAGTCAATGAGTACATTTTTTTTTGTGATGGAAACTCCCTTTAATAAATCAGACACATCAGGAACGACCACAGGTCCTCTTTAAGAGTCACTTATTTATACAAAATCTCCTTTTGGAACACTATGGGTGACATGTACAAAGGTCTGAACAGGCGCACTCCAAACTCGGGCATAATAGGTCCCTTTGTAATGCGCCAAAGACACTTTTTAATGCGCAAAAGAATCGGGGCGTTCTGGGGGCGTCGCATCACATTCATAGAATTAGACACATTTATGATTCTTTGACGCCAAATCTAGGCGCAGAACAGTTAGAACAGCCAGACCCGGTAAAAGGTGGTGCCTGAGCCAGACTGTGGTATTGGCTCAATACTGCCCTGTAAGGTATGACCTGCAAAATAACAGACCAGGGTAAAGTTGTGACTGGCCAGACTTGTGGTATTGGCTCTACACTTGCCCAGAATTATGACCTGCAGAAGAACAGACCAGGGTAAAGGTGGTGCTGAGCCAGACATGTGGTATTGGCTCTACACTGCCCTGTAGTATGACCTCAGAAGAACAGCCAGACCAGAGGTAAAGGGTGCTGCCTGAGCCAAGAACTTGTGGTATTGGCACAACACTGCCCTGTTATTAATGACCTGCAGAAGAATAAAGGCCAGAACCAGGTAAGTGTGCCTGAACCAGACCTTGTGGTATTGGCACTACTACTGCCCTGTCGGTATGACCTCAGATGAACAGCCATACCAGGGTAAAGGAGGGTGCCATGAGCCAGACTAGTGGTATTGGCTCAGAACACTGCCCTGTAATGTTATGACTGCGAGAGAACAGCCTGACCAGGTAAAGGTGGTAGCCAGAGCCAGACTTGTGGTATGGCTCTCCACTGCCCTAGTAATGTATGACCTGCAGAAGAACATCCATACCAGGTAGAAGGTGGTGCCTGAAGCCAGACTTAATAATAATATAATAATAATAATCTTTATTTATATAGCTCCAACATATTCCGCAGCACTATTACAATTTGGAGGGTACAAACGTACAGACAATACACATTAAAAGAACTTACAGATGAGACACAAGGGTGAGGGCCCTGCTGCAAATCATTACAATCTATTAGGTGTAACAGGATAGACGAAGGGCAAGAAGTGCTAGATTTACAATGGTCCACCATGTGACATAAATATGGGTTTTTTTTGACATAGAATTCGGATGAACCTCGCCACCCACTATATACATCAATATACAGTCCCAAGTGCCGAAAACGAATAACGTCTAGGGAGGGGGGGGGGGGGTGTTAGCCATTTAGGGATTCTGGTAGGCCGAGTGAGAAGATGTAGTCACATGGAGCCCTTTAAGCTATTAAGTATTCTGAGTGCACCTGATCGCCCGCGGATAGCATGTTTCCAGAGACGGGTGCCGCACGTGTGAAAGTCTTGGAGACAGGGGGCATGGGAGGTTCGTGATGATGATGAGTGAACCTGATATCATCAAGTCAAGCGGAGAGGAGCGGTGTAAAGGGGTGGTAGACAGAGATGAGTGTGAGATGTAGGGAGGAGCAGCGTTGTGGAAGAGCTTTATGAGTGAGAGTGATGTGTTTATGTTTGTTACCTGTACTGGATGGGAAACCATTGCAGTGACTGACACAGTGTAGAGCATCAGTATAGCGGCTGGAAAGAAAGACAAGCCTGGCGCTGCATTCAGGACGATTGGAGAGGGGAGAGTTTGCACAGAGGGAGACCGATAGGCAAGGAGTTACAGTAGTCAAGACGAAAAGAATACGAGCAGTAATGAAAGTTTGAGTTATTATACAGAGAGAAAAGACGGATTCTGGAGATGTTCCTGGAAGTTCAGGTGACCAGATCGAGGCAAGGATTGGATATATGGTATGAAGGTCAGATCGGAATCTAGAAAAAACCCCAGACAGCGGGCCTGCTGCCTAGGAGTTATGGTGGTTTGCCACTCACTGAGACAGAAAGGGCAGGAAAGGTCAGTTAGAAGATGGTTGGTATACTAGAAGTTCAGTTTTATGAGGTTTATTTAAGGATACAGGAGGACATTATGTCAGAGACAGCAGACAGGCCAGTCCCTGGTGTTTTTGAGCAGAGCAGGAGTGTGTCTCGGAGGAGTGGTATAGTTGGGGTGTCATCAGCGTAGAGATTACTGGAAGCAAATCGCTGATGGTTGGTCCAATGGGGGCTGTATAGATTGAGAAGAGGAGAGGACCAAGAACGGACCCTGACGAACCCCTACAGCAAGAGGAAAGAGGAGAGGAGGTAGAAACGCAAATGAGACACTGAAGGAACGGTTAGAAGGTAAATTTAGAACCAAGAGAGAGCGGTGTTCTGGAGGCCAATGGTGCTGAGCAATGCTGAGGAGAAGTTGGTTGATCAACATGTGTCAAACGCTGCAGAGAGATACCAGAAGCAAGCAACAAGAGTAGTTGCCTTGAGATTTAGCTGTTAGGAGATCATTGGGAGAACTTTTAGTTAGACCATTTCCTGGAGTGAAGGTGCGGAAACCCTGATGCCGAGGATCGAGAAGTAGAGTTATATAGAGTTAGTGTGGATTAGCGAGAGTAGACCAAGCTTCCCGGAAGTTTGGGAGATGAAGGGCAGGTTTGAGACTGTCGGTAGTTTTATCAGCACAGGATGGGTCCAGAGTGGGCTTTTTTTCAGTAAGGGAGTTTATGACATCATGATTAAAGAAGATGGGGAAGATCCCATAGGAGAGAGGAGAGGTTACACGATGCATTTACTGTGAGAGAAGATAGCTGTAGAAATAGACTGGACAAGGTGGGAGGGGAATTGGGGTCACTAGAGCCGGTGGTGGGGGCCGCAGACAGCAGAAGCATGGACACTTCTTCTTCTGGTCGTCGGGTCAAGAGCTGAGAGTAGGCTGGAGGGATGTGGGGGATGGACCGAGATGGCTGGCTTAGCTTGGGGTTTGTGATGAGATTTTTGCCGGATTTTGTCAATTTTCTCTTTGAGTGAGTGCCATGTCTTCAGCAGAGGTCAAGACCGGGGCCTGAGCTTTAGGCCTGAGCTTGAGTGGATGGTGTCAAACAGGCGTATTAGGTAGTTTGTTAAGTTTGCGATGAGGGAGGAGTGAAATATTTTTGTTTGGCGCTGTGAAGGGCCGTTTTATAAGTTTCTGAGCATAAATTGTAAGTTGGAGAAATCTGCAGTAGCTTCGACCTTCCTCACAGACGCTCCGCACATCTGGAACATCGCTGAGCACGATGGCGAGTCCTGAGGTGGTTGTGCCATGGCTGTGGGTGTCTGACACTGGTGTCGCGGTGTGTGAGGCGTGCATAATGATGTCCATGGTGGTGGAAAGAGTATCATAAATTGGTTAGGACGTCGCCAGTCCAGGCAGGAGAGGGAGGAGATTGGGGGCAGTGAGACTGTATGGCGTCTGTGAATTCCAGAGTGTTCATGCAGTGGATATTTCTGAAATGTGAGAACGGCAGGTGTGTCCAGAGATGGTGAGAATTAGTAATAGTGAAGGAAAATAAGATTGTGAACAGAGAGAGTGTAAGGAGAATTATTAAAGTTAGAGAATGAGGAACGGTTTACATTAAACCATGATCCAGAGAGATTCCCATCCTTGTGGTGGGAGAGTAGTAAACTGCGAGAAGGCCAAGAGAAGATGATAGTGAAAGGGATCTATAGGCAGAGGAGACCTCGGTGTCACAAGGTATGGATGTTTTTAAAATCACCCAAGGATGAGACGTGGGTATTCTCAGTGAGAGGAAGTGAGGGAGCCAGGCAGCAAAAAATGATCCATAAACTGGCGGTTGACCGGAGGTCTGAACACAACCGCGACTCGGAGGGAAAAAGGCTTGAAAGAGTCTGAGGGTGTGGACCTCAAAGGAGGGGAAAGATGGTGGGGTGCCAGGAGGAAGGACCTGAAAGTGCAAGTGGTGGAGAGAGAAGTATGCCAACATCCATCACCCGGCCTGTTCTCATGTCTAGGGTGTGGGTGAAGTGTAGGCCGCCATAGGTAGAGCGGCAAGGGAGACGGTGTCAATGGCTGGAGCCATGTTTCTGTGAAGGCTAGCAGGTGAGGGAGTTTGGAGAGAAACAGGTCATGAACCGAAGTGAGATTTGTTGCAGACGGGATCGGCGCGGGACGAAACCACAGAGCAACGTTTAAAAGAGGACTGGAAAAGATGTACAGCGATAGCAATTAGGTTAGCAGGGTTTCTATGGGAGGAGGAGGATGGATGAGCAGTAATGGAGGGAGGGCCGGGGTTAGGAGAGAAGTCCACCTTGCAGCAAGAAGTCAGGAGAAAGAAAAGATACAGCAGATTGGTTCAGTAATGATTATGAGCGCGTTTTGGTGCACAAATATGTGATAGGTGTTTGGTGGTAAATTGAAAAGGGAAAGACAGAGTGTGATGATGAACACATGGTAGTGAGACTTGTGGTAATTGTGCTCTCCACTGCCTCAGTATGTATGACCTGCAGAAGAACAGCCAGACCAGGTTAAAGGGTGGTGCTGAGCCAGACTTGTGGTATTTGGCTCCTACACTCGCCAGTATTAATGACCTGCAGAAGAACAGACAGACCAGGTATAGGTGGTGCCTGAGCCAGACTTGTGGTATTGGCTCTACACTGCGCCGGGTATGTATGACCTGCAGAAGAACAGCCAGACCAGGTAAAGGTGGTGCCTGAGCCAGACTTGGGGTTATTGGCTCTACACTGCGCCTGTATGTATGACCTGCAGAAGAACAGACCAGGGTAAAGGGGTGCCTGAGCCAGACTTGGGTATTGGGCCTCACTGCCTGTATGTATGGCCTGCAGAAGACAGCCAGACCGGGTAAAAGGTGGTGCCTGTAGCCAGACTTGTGGGTATTGGCTCTACACTGCCCTGTATGTATGACCTCAGAAAAAAACAGCAAGAACCAGGGTAAAGGTGGTGCCTGACCGACCTGTGGGATTGGCTCACACTGCCCTGTTATGTATGACCTGCAGAAGAACACAAAACCAAAAGGGTAAAGGTGGTGCCTGAGCCAGACTTGTGGTATTGGCCTACACTGCATTGTATATATGACCTGCAGAAGAACAGCCAGACCAGGGTAAAGGTGGTGCCTGAGCCAGACTTGTGGTATTGGCTCTACACTGCCCTGAATGTATGACCTGCAGAAGAACAGCCAGACCAGGGTAAAGGTGGTGCCTGAGCCAGACTTGTGGTATTGGCTCTACACTGCCCTGATGTATGACCTGCAGAAAGAAAGCCAGACCAGGGTAAAAGGTGGTGCCTGAGCCAGACTTGTGGTATTGGCTCTACACTGCCCTGTATGTATGACCTGCAGAAGAACAGGTTCACACAATCTGGCACAGTCTATAAGGCCTTAAAGCTATTTAGAACTGACCTGTCAGCACCAGGATTCATACATGTCGCCCTATGTCCTATTCCATGTCAGCTTGCACATACATATGTGACTTTTCAGCTGTTGCAGTAAACTGTTCCTAATGAAGAGGCTTAGATGGTCAGGAAAGCTGGACTTATCATTATCTTTTCAGCTAGTCATTAAAAGGTATCAACAGCTGGGCACTTTTTAATCTGTTACTATACAAAAACCTGAACCGGCGTGACGGAAAAATATCAATAGACAGAAATTACGTAACTAGTTAAACAACATGAGTCAGTGTTGAGTGCCCCCTGCTGTTACAATATTGCACATATCTTATGAGTAATGAGTGCGTCCAGGGCAGGAGCTGAGCACCTACAGCCAAGGTGGTGACACGGTTAAGTGATTTCATCATTGACTTCTTAGACGAGAGCCGAGAGGTGCTGTAAATTGTTCTGCAACACCAAGATATCAATAATTAATTGATGAAACATTCTGTCTATAGCAACTGAGTAAATGTTTGATGGCGCATACATTGTTTGCTGCTCGTAGTATGTGTGATTACAATAACATTACCTACTAATACATATTCTCTGATGGATCCACTCATTTCACCAAATTCTTTTGATTCCATTGTGATAAAAGTAGCAAAGGTCTCTGGCGGCAAAAGCTTTGCTATAGAGGGTGTGATGGTGGCAGTCAAAAACTTCAGTATGTAGTTTTGCCCTGTAATACTGAGGACAGAGGGTGTCAGTTTTTTGTGTTAGGCACTTCAAATATGCTGGGCAACCTGCTCAATCGAATAGTATGGGTGTCACCAATAGGCTATGAGCCAGCATGGTGCACCACACGTAACAGTATAACTAGCACCCTTTCAAAGCCTAATGTATGTGCAATTGTAATACTAGCAATCACCCCTCATGGATAGTAAGCGTGTGAGTGGTTGTTAATCAGTATTTTTGCACTTGAGCAATCTTTCCTGTATGGTTGTGTGGCTTTTCTGCATACTGGTGTGAACTAGTTCTTATCCAATTGTGGCACTGAGGCTTATATTGTCTCCTACTGAGAATGTTTTTTTGTTGAGTCAAGGTGCTGTGAGTATGGCCGTGTGTCTGTTTTTGAGTAAGTACCATCACATTTTTCTGTAATTTTTTTCAGTCACAACTGGGACCTGATATCCGAGAGGACTGATATAGAGGGTTCAAGTGGGGTTAAAATAGAGGGTGTAATGATGGCAATCACACTTGTGCTTTAAAGGTGTTTCCTCACCTCCAAGATTAACTTTCAACATATAGGCACAGGAAATTGAAGACTTTTTCTAAATACATTGGTCTTTCAATTTTACCTTGGTCGTGGAATAAGAGAAAATTTAGCAGCTCTGAATGCACACAGATTTCTCTAGTTATGACCATATCTTCCTTCCTGATTAGACAGAGAGCAGGGTCTTTATCGCTAACAAGATTAGCTTTTTTTTTTTTTTACAGATAAGCAATTGTTTTCACTTCTCAGAGCACTTGTAGCTTTGTTTAATGAAGATTAAATCTCCTGTAATTACACCTATGTAATATCTCAGCTAGTTAAAGAGAAGAGAAATATGTTAATCACTACTATAGAACCTCCCACAGCACGACAAAGAGCAGAGTGGATGAAAAACTGCTTGTGATTCGGTGAATCAGTATTCTGAGAAAACCTTCAATATCTGAGTGGGGTTAAAATAGAGGGTTTAATGATGGCAATCACACCTGGTCCTTGATATCGGAGATGTCTCAAATAGAAGCTCCACCAGTAGCAATCATACTTAGGACCTGATATCTGAGCAGGCTCAGATAGAGGTTTCAATGGTGGCTGTGACACCTTCGCTCTGATACCGAAAAGAGGGTGCAATGTTGGTGATTGCACCTGGGCCCTGATGCTTGAAGGTACTTAAATAGAGGGTGTAATGGTGGCAGTCTTAGCTGGGTCCTGATATCTGAGAGGGCTCAAATGAAGGGTTCAAAGGTGCCAGTCACACTTGGGCCATGATATCTGAGGAAGCTTAAATAGTGGGTACAATGGCGGCAATGACACTTGGGACCTGATACCCGAGAAAGCTAAAATACAAGGTGTAATGGTAGCCTTCACACCTGGGCCTTGGTCCCTGAAGTGGCTTCAATAGAAGGTGCAATGGTGTCAATTACACCTCAGCACTGATGCCTCAGGTGGCTCAAACTCCCTTCTGCCATGTAGGAAGACACCAGTGTTATAAATGTTTTATGGCAGGTAGGAAGGGGGCTGTTACAGGTTTGGCTTTGGGTTCCACATTACACCTGTGTCTGGCCTATATCTATCTATTATCCCTGCCGGCATATACAGAATGAATATGCAAAGGACTATAACAATTGGAGACTGAACGCTTAAAGTCAGAAAGTCTTTTAAATTACAATTATATTATCTGTATGGCCGCTTAAAGCTACACAAGTAGAATTTTTTAGTTTATTTTAATTGCCATCAAGTTGCTACACAAAATCTCAACCTATTACAGCGGAAGGATTTCTAGTCTGAATCTAGATTATTTTACGTTTACACATTCATTTAGTCTTGTTTTTTTCTAAGATGAACATTTTCAGATGACATTTCATTATTTTCTATGAAAACAAATTGGCTAAAAGTAGGGGTGGGAGAAGCTCTCTTGGTTCATAGAGTTCAGCATGATAGATTTCGAAAGTGAAATAATTCATTTAATTGTCTCCTTGCACACTGAAGGGAAGCGCTCATCATTCCCCGGCACCTACAGTATTATTAGCCGCTCAGGCACAGAGTCCTGCGGAGAACCCCTTAAATGTGGTGTCTACTTATATACATATGTTTGTATACATACACTTGCACTTGCAAATTCATCATGTGCGCTGTATATTTATGAACTGCCTTACTAATTAATCACATTCGCTATGTACTCTCTTTGCTTTTCCGGTAATATCTGTTACATCATGACTTTTTTAATATTATTTCTAATCAAATATATTTTTATGGATATATGTTGTATTTAATTGATTTACTTTGGGTTTAGCACATTTAGTTTTTTTGTACAGTAGGTAATATATGGGATTGTGCAGACCTGTGTCTGTATGCAACAACATTAATTGAATTAATTCTGCCAAACAGTGCTAATGTTCTGTGAAGAATTTACAATTTGGTTGAATCAGTCTGTTGGTATGTTCCAGCAAGTAAGCTATGTCGAGTATAGACAGCACCTGCCCTCACCTATTTGCACAGGTACTATAACGGTTTATAAGTAACTGGTCTGTCTTGCTCAGACAACACCCGAGTGAGCAAGTGCTAAAAATAATGATTTTAGCTGTTTTACGGTTCAGAAGCAGAAATACGAGTTCTTACTTGCTGCACCAGTATAATAATATAATAAGCCTAGACCTGAGTCAGTCTCTTTGATTGTTATTTCTGCTAAGCTAATTTTGCCTTTATATATCACTGGGTTTACATTATACACCGGGCCGTCCAACTCATTTTACCGAGGACCAAATCCACATTACGGTTATCCTTAAAGGGAATGTGTCATAAAAAAATGACTTGTTTTTATGTTAAACACATTTTTTTAGGAATTTTTGGTTATGTTTTTTTTAAATTTTCCATATCACTTTCAGTATTTTTTAAATAATTCTTAAGTCCTGCAGTTTTCACTTTGGCCACTAGGCCTAATAATCGTGTGACACTTCCTGTTCTGTTTAGAGCGTTTTTCAGCAGTGTGCTCATTATCAGTAACAGCAGGGTCAAACTGAAAGGAGACACCATTGTGTACAGATAACACAGGATCCACCAGTCACAAGAGGAGATGTCACAGCTCCCCCCTCCCCTCACAGTGAAAACTCTCCTATACAAGTCTATGGGACAGAATATGTCTTAAGAATCCCATGGGCATGAAGCTGCTGTAAAGTATCTTTCTGACTGCTGTTAAAGCAGTGCAAGCAAGAATGTCTTCCCTACAATCATATATAGACGGCCGAATAGAGAAATCTACAATCAGGAAATAAAAACGACTGAGAGGAAAAGAATATGGATCAGGGGCTTGATTTAATAAGTAAAAAAAAAAAATTGGCGACAGATTCCCTTTAAAGAGCCACTGGAGGGTGGATAGATTTTGTGGACAGTTCTGTCAGAGCTATGCCATTGCCTGTGAGTTGCTCTACAGAGCGATGTGGGGTTGCGAGCTGGAGCTCTGAATCCAACATGGTGTCTGCTCTCTTTGTCGGCGCTGCCGCCTCTGCCAAGTACTGGCTGCGTCCTCCTGTGAAAGTGAAGCCAGTTCTTCTGCCTCCAGTTGTTGTGCATTCCAGCTTGCTATATCTGAGCTCTTATGGGCCACATAAACTATTTGGAGGACCGAATGTGGGTCCCGGGCCTTGAGTTTTACATGTACTATACACGTTTGCAAAAAATAAGCTCCTCATCACAATCATTTATTACTGAGATAATTAAATATACATAGATAGTCTCATCCATCTTATCATAGGAAAATAATTAATTTGCTCCTGATTTCTTTTCTCTGATCATCAGGTACACCCAGCTTATATTACCAATTACTAACAAAAACATGATACCTGTCAGGAAACTTGATCAGGTTGAGCAGCTTCGTCATGTTTGTCCTGGTTCTATTGTCATTGGCCATGTTTGGAAACCTCCAAAAATGTCAACATCACCTCTTTGTATGTAATAAGTTGTGGCCCCTTCCTGGGATTCCCTTAAGTCTCTAAATAATACGTGAATAAACTAGCATCTCAAGTTACAAAATTACAAGGGCATCAATGGACAGTGAAATTAATGGCCAAGAGAATCGATGGTCAGGGTAATGTAAGGCCAGAGTAATCAAGTGCCAGGGGAATCGAGGACCAGGGTTATCAAGGGCCAGGGGAATCGAGGGCCAGGGAAATCGGGGGCCAGGTGAATCGATGGCTACGGGAATAAGGGGCCAGGGGAATCGAGGGCCAGGGGAATCGAGGGCCAGGGGAATCGATGGTTTAGGGGAATCGATGGCCACGGGAAATAAGGGGGGCCCGGGAAACGATGGCAGGGAATCGAGGGCCAGGGGAATTAATGGTTAGGGGAATCGGGAGCAAGGGGAATCGATGGCTACGGGAATAAGGGGCCAGGGGAAATGAGGGCCAGGGGAATCGGGCGCCAGGGGACTCAAGGGCTACTGGACTAGGGGGCAAGGGGAATGGAGGGCCAGGGGAATCGAGGGCCAGGGGAATCGATGGTTAGGGAAATCGGGAGCAAGGGGAATCGATGGCTACGGGAATAAGGGGCCAGGGGAATCGAGGACCAGGGTTATCAAGGGCCAGGGGAATTGATGGCCAGGAGAATCGGGCGCCAGGGGAATCATGGGACACTGGCATTGGAGAATGGGTTAATCAAGGGCCAGGGGAATCGATGACCATGAGAATCGGGGGCCTGGGAATTGACGGTCAATGGGCGTTGAGGGCAGTGGGACTCGGGGGCCAGGGGAATGAGGGTCTGGGAATTGTTGGTCAATGGGCATTGAGGGCAGTGGGACTCGAGGGCCAGGGGAAGGAGGGTCTGGGTATTGATGACCAGAGAAAAAAATGTCCATTCATTCAGAAAATAGTTTTTGTCTACTATTTAGTAGAATTTGGAATATTTTCCATAGCGTCCATGTATTGGTAATGTGAAGCTGGGAACCAGAAGATGTCAAGAAGGTTTTGTTCACTCAATTGGAAACCATGACAGCAGTGCTGGAAATGATAATAGCAGCATCCGAAGGTCCCTGTTGACTTATGGGAGACTCTTCTAATGTTCTGTTGGGGTGTTTCATGTTTTAATTAACAGACTACCTCAGCATTCGGAGCTATTCATCCCTTGAAGTGTGATAGAACTAGTAATGGAGGCTCAGCTCCAAGGAGCTGTGGATGATAGTGTGAATCATCCTAAAATGTCTCATCATGGATGGCCAAATGAAGAGTGCCTATGAAAAAGCTGTAGAGATGCAAACTAGACGTGCCTACAAAACAATTCACCCACCTGTAAAAGTTGGAACTATTTACGTAAGTGATGATAATTTCCATCAGAATAATCATTGCATAGATGTAAGAGGTACTCAGGAGGCCATACCACCCCCTAACCGCACCTGTACAGTAAGCTTCGTCTGCTCCATCCGTTTCCTCTATCCCGGAGCATCTTTGGCAGCCCCGTTCTCTTTCTCCTGTGTGTCCTGTATATATTTGCTATTTTCTGATTATTTTTTGAGATTGTCCTGAGTGACGTGTAGATACAATATTAGTGTTAGTGGGTGTTAAATGCAGCAGTGCAGGCAGCCGGGAGGCATTTCCTCTTGTAAAAAAAGCGCTCCAGCCCTGGATATGTGCTGTAAAGATTAATATTCTATTGTTTTGTTGATAATTTTGAATATTTACACAGGAAGACTATTATGGAAATTGCTTGAAAACTCACACACTGTGGCAATAAATACATAATCACATCACGTACACAATGGGTAAAGAGACTTTATTTACCGTATATTTTTCTTTGGCTCGAGGTATACGTAAGCTTCCTTTTATAGTCTTTTTTTTTTTAAGTTGGTCATACAGTTAGGGCCCTATTTATGAAAAATGTCTAGCAGTAAGACTGTCCTTGTTGCCCATACCAACCAACCAGAGCTCAACTCTTATTTTTCTAAAGCTCTATATGAAATGAAAGCTAAGTTCTGATTGGTTTCTATGGGCTCTGATTGGTTGTTATGAGCTCTTATTGGTTGCTATGGGCTGTGATTGGTCGCTATGAGCTATGATTGGTTGCTATGAGCTGTGATTGGTTGCTATGGGCTCTGATTGGTTGTTACGAGCTATGATTGGTTGCTATGGGCAACAAAGACAGTCTTATTGCTAGACAATTTTCATACATAAGGCCCTTAAGGCTATGTCTACACAGTATAGGAATGCCTTTGGTTTTTCGATGGTTTTAGTTTTGCTGCATAGACAGCAATGAAAAATCCGTGCTGTAGTCTATATATCAAGGGTTTTTAACCGCCACATTAAAAATCTGGCGGAATCCGCAACATGTTGTATATTCCGCTGGATTCTGCTCGGATTGGCCATCAGACCCATACATTAAATGCATGGGGCTGATGGCAAATCCGAAAACTGACCGTGGCTCTCGCGCAAACCTACGCCAAGAACTGGGCCTGCCTTAGTCCAGCAATGACAAAATGCTGTTGGATTTCTGACGGTATTTTGTCATATGCTGTGTTGACCTAGCCTAAGGGTGCTTTCACACGGAGAGTTTTTTGTGCATTTAATGCATTTTTGATGCGTGTTTGGATGCGTTTTATGTGCAGAAATACACAGCAGTAAATGATGTACATTTCTTCACAAAAAATGCATTAAAAAAATGCTCCAAAAAACTCTCCATGTGAAAGCACCCTAAAGTTAGCCGACAGCTAATTCCATTCACCTGCACACTCGGCTTGTATGTGAGCATGTTTCCAGAATAGGATTAAATCAATGTCAGACTCCTCTTAAAAGGTTTAGGCATATTGAAATCCAACAGCCTGAATCTTTTCCTCCCGCTATCATATTTGAGGGAAAGTCCGGTTATCTTATTCACATTTACTGGTTGGCCAACAGTAGTGCCCTGTAGACGTAGCCTAAAGGGACACTTCAGAAAGGCAGCATTTTTGGTAAAACCAATATTCCCAGAAAACTATTATTCTTTAAAATTTTTATGATTTTTTTTATTTCAGCAGCCCTATGTAACTAAAAATTACATATAAAATATTGTCCTTCTCTAGTTGTAACAAAAAACTTTTGAATGGCAGAGCAGACTGATCTCGTTTTACTTCAGCTACTGCTTATCTCTATATATTCTAATTGCAAATAGCAGCTAATGACATAATGATTGCTTTATTGTTCTCTTGACAGGGATAAATAAGATTAGACTAGATCACTAGGTCATTAGGCAATGACCAGCAATACATGAAGGGAAAATAGGCCAATCTTTTTCTTCACTGGGAAGGGAGTTTTTTAACACTTATCAGATGCTGCATATAAAACTTACACCTTTTAGGCCATAGCCGACCTGAAAGAAGGACCGTCAAGCAATCCTCACACTGCTGTGCTGTCAGAGGTCACAGAGGGGAAGTCAGAGAGTAATGTGTATGGGGCAACTTGTGACGTAATGTGTATAGTCATCTTTACTCCCAGTAGGATGGTTACAGTCAACAGTTACCGAGAGATTTACAGTTCTATATGCTCATGTAAATTAACAATCTTGACCCAGCAAACACCACATAATGTTTTAACCCTACAATCTTTTGAAGCAACTTGCTCACTTCAAAACTGAGGGATCAGACACTAAAATCCAAGAGTGATCCTTCATTCCTGTCACCATTGTCAAGGGAAAGTCTGCACAAACTCATATATATTAGCTAGTTGGCCAACCTAAGCCTAATGTGTATGGCCGCCGCTACTCCCAATAGAATGGTCATAATCAATAATTGTCACGTAAGGTGAGCCCTGACTGGAACCCAGCCCACGTCCTGCCCAGTTACTTTGACGTGCTGCCCTAGGCATAGGGGGCAGACGGCAACTGGGCCGACAGTCTCTGCGCTGACTAGAGTGATGGGGCCGTCCTCAGAGGAGAATAGTCAGACAGTCCGGGTCCAATTAACCAATCAGAAACGCCAAGCACCAAATCAGAACAGAGGATAAACGTAACAAGCGATGGTCAAAGCCAAACGGGAGCGTTGAGTACAAAGTTCAGAAGACAAGCCGGTGGAGGGTCAGGAGAATAAGACGCTTTGAGGTCATGGTACACAAGTAAACAGCACAATACAAATCCACAGGAAAGCATGGCAGCCAGGGAAATATCAGACAGGCGTCAGCAATCAGCCTTTTCAGGGAGTTTAATGTGTGTTCCCGTGACCCCCCACCCGCCCCCTGTAGCTGATTGGAGCGACCTGCCCGGGTCTCCCATTGGCTGGTGCGACATTGCCCCCTGTGCTGGAGTGTCTGGACTCTGTCACTCACAGAGCTGCCAGCAGCAAGTGTAGTCAGGGTGAGTTTGCAAATCAGCGCTAGCTGCGCCTGTGTATGTTGGATCCCTGCAGCCTTGAGTGCTGCAGCGGTAGCCCTGACAGTACCCCCCTTTTGAGGAGGGGGGGCCTGGGACCGCCTTGTCCTGGTCTGGGATTCTCGGCCACGCGGGTGAGACTCATGGAATTGCCCTCACGCCAGCTGTCATCAAGCTTGGATGGATTTCACCAGAACCCATGATTCTGCTCTCAGGACCGTTACCCCTTCCAATGAGGTATCTGCTGTGTGCCTTTGGTACCTTCCGAGGAATCTAAAAGATACGGGCGCTTTTATATTCTAACTGCCCCCTTTGATGCAACTGGCGGAAGGAGAGGTCTGTAGAGTGGCGGAGTCACCAGGCCTGATTATATCCTCTTAAGAAGTGAAGATTGGAACATATTATGTATGTCGGGAGAGAAGAGGAGTAATTTTCAGACCGGTATGCCGCACCGGTGTGAGTAGATCCACCTCCTGAACCACTTATGGAGCCTACATATCACGGCGCGAGTTTTTACCAGAGTGGGAAACGCTTCAATAGCAGATGTTTCGGGTGGTATAACCATGTACCTTGGTATCCTCCGCGAACCGCCACAAACCCTCTAGAACACATAACGCCGTCTATCAGAATTTTTCTTCTGGTGTTCTCGGTATGAAACCAAGTTCTTCTGAACTTGGGCCCAGATTGTGCATCACGATCTTTGAGAATGATGTAACATCCACCTCGCTGTGATCAAGACGTTAGCACTGGAATATTCGATGCTTATGCCTAGGGGGAAACCATATTTACAGTAAATGGTGAGGTTTTTCCCAGAGAGCGCTATATCTGATGGTTGATGGCTCAAATTGTCAAACCATACGGTAAGTATTTACCCGATTACCTGCTGATCAGATACGATAACGCGATTTTTGTGTTACCACTTTGATTTACCGCTCTCTGTTGCTGCCCATTAAGTTTCTGGTGGAAGGGGGACAGAAGAGGAAGGACAGGGTGTGATACCCTAGAGCCTTGCAGTGAAGGGCTCTCAAAAATTTGAGAGAAACGAACTTGAACCCCGCTTCTGTGCCGACAAGATTATTCCTGCTGGGTAACGTCATTGAAGCTTGACGCAATGTATTTGACAAAGAGGTTCAGGCAAGGTTTGTGTAGTATGACGGTAACCCCTTTAATGCGAACAAGAGTGCCGCACGATTTTGCTTTGAGCGATCCCACTACCGCGATCTCGCCTAATGAATAACTGTATTTGCCCTCCGAGAGAGGAAGGTATGTCATAAAATCCATGGAGATATGGGTCCATGGATGTTCAGGTATAGAAAGAGGGGCATTGTTCACCAGGGACGGATCGAGTATCTGGGAACATCTAGCCGCCCGCGAGCGCATGACTTCACATGAGTGTCACATTAGGCCTCAACAGAGTCACGAGGGCTGTGTGGACGGCCACCAGTAAATTAGACTTGAGAAATGTGCTTTTTTTGTGCCAGACACCCCAGGATGCCCAGATAACACGGAATTTTGAAATTTCTGTTATAAAACTTAGGTAAGCCGGAAACTGAGTGGGACAGAAGGACCTTTCGAATAGAACAATTAGCAGGTCTCAATATACTGTGCTGACTTGTAATCCTTAGTGGCCGTAAATCAGGGGGGGGGGAGAATAGCTGAGTGACAACATAGTCTCCTTGGGCATATATGTGCCGGATCCTGCCTGGGATTGCGTGGCTGGCATCCAGGAAGATTTCTAGTAGAATCAGCCTTAACATCGAGTATTTGCCCGTGGATGGTAGGGAGAAATCGTGTAACACACAGTTGTCACGCTCCATCCTGAATAATTCACCTGATGTCCAGTCAAACTACTGGTTTATGTATCTGAATCCAGGGCAGCCCCAAAATCCAGCATCAGCAGGCAGCCCCTCCATGTATAAAATAGATACACTTTTCTCAATATGTATGGATGCGCCACCATCTTCCAGATCAGGTACGTGTACAATGTTAGGATTGTTCCACAAGCTATTGGAGTGGATGTCAATAGCCAACAAGTCTTGCAGAGTAATCTAGATAGCGGTCTTCCAAGGTAGGCATAGATCGTGTGGTCGAAAAAAGGACGCATCAACAATATTAGAGCTGTCGATCCAGAATCCAAAATCGCCTCCCAGAACCAGACAACGACAATGTATTGTAAGTCTTAACTTTGGGGTAGCCTAGCATTTTTTGTGATACAATGGAAATTACTGTCGCCTAATTGTGATCTTGCCTGCCAATCACCTAGCGTGGAGTTTTTGAGTGTCTAGTCCTCCTCTTGGCAGCACTCCCTGATGCGGGTGTCCACCTTCACCACAGTTAAAAGTTAATACCCTGGATGACGATATTGAGATGTCCTTACGTTCCCTAGCAGAACTGTGATACAGAAAAAGCCCCCTACTTGCATGGGCTCCTCTGGGTTGTAGATATCTGGGAACTACGTTGGACGTAGGGGGTGACTCATGGTGGTGGAACCAACCGGGGGTGGGGTAGCTTTTCTCTGCGACGTGTCGTCTCGCCTAAAAAGTTTCTTGTCCAGACGAACGGTAATGCCATAGCCTCATATAGAGTACCTAGGTGGTAGGTTAAGGACACCAATAGATCCTTCAATTATGGTCAGCTAACTCTATACTAAATATGAATCTAAGAGCTGTGGTGAGATTCCACACAGCAGACGGAAAGTGTACACCAGCGCCAAAATTCAGAGCAATACTCCTCGTACAGTGTTTTTACCCTGGCCTCTGAAGTTGGTCAGCTTGAGCCTCGGCCACAGCATCCCCATCCGGTCATCAAAAAGTAACCATAATGGCGGCTGATTATGAACCTGTCCTCAAGGAAGGACAGTTCTGGGGAATCAGGCGGGATAAGACAAGAATGCACAAGCTTCCTTGTGGGGGGACATGAAGAGGGACATAACAATTCCCCTTTTCCCCCCCACACCCCCCCCCCACCCATTCCTGCCTTTTTTTCTCCTTCATTCTCTGAGTGTAAGTGGGGCGGAGCTCTAAAATAGACTAAGGACGACATCCCTATTAATATGCCTACAAATGCTTCACTGTTGCCTGAGAACCTGTTCAGGCAACTGTTTGATTAGGGGGATCACAGGGTAGGGGAAGAGTATTGCCAGAGGACACTCGGACTTGGGTAGACTCATGGTTGGATCTACCCTCAGCGCCAGATCTGCTGGTTGACTAGTCTGGGTTAGCCCCTGCACCTGCTTTGACTACCAGAGTATCATGGGGTTCCATAGTGAGGGTTTAGCGCAGTAACGGTTTGGCCTGTGAAAATGTCACGTCAAGAGAGGTAAAGTGAGCCCTGACTGGAACCCACCCCCACTGTCCCTGCCTACTTGACGTGCTGCCCTAGGCGGCAGTGGCAACTGGGCGACAGTCCCTGCGCTGCTAGATTTGCTGGGGCCGGGTCAGGAGGAGGAATAGCGACAATCCGGGTAAATCCCAAAAAACGGGAACCCCAAAGCCACAAATCAGAACCAGAGGGATAAACGTAAACAAGCAGGGTCAAAGCAACAGACATTACAAATCAAAAAAGGAAATCAAGGGCGGGCCAAGGAAAAAATTTCACAAAAGCGGGCAGCACCCCAGCATTCAGGGAGTTTAAATGTGTTTCCGGACACCCCAGGTTCCCCCCACCTTTTGGGCTGGTGCGACACGCCCCCTGTTCCGGAGGGGCGGGGACCTCTGTCCACCACAGAGTGCCAGCAGCAAGTGTATCAGGGTGGGTTTGCAAATCAGCTGCTGCAGCCTGTTGATCCCTGCAGCCTGAGCACAGCCTAGCCCTGACAATAATTAGCCATTTAGTCCGAGACTAAAAGTCGCAAGCTCTAAGGCACGGGTGTCAAAAAGAAGGCCCGCGGCAATCTCCCTGACTCCGCATGACTGTTTTACCATAGTCACGCAGAGTCAGTCAGTGGTACAGGGAGAAGGCAGGAGGGATAGTTTCCCTCCTACCTTCTTCCTTTGTATGTACTGTGCTCGGTGAACACTGTACATACATATGGTGTCGCAGGGGGCATGACACACCACTTTCCTCACACCCCCTGCAATGCCAGGTCTCCTCGGTCGGCAGCCTCTGCTGCCAAGGAGATCCCTGGGAGCTGCATGATGGCGTAAGTGCCATGACGTCACGCCGCTTACACCGTACACCAGAGCCAGGACCTGACCGGGCCACGCTGCACTGACCACCAGGAGGTGAGGAGGGTGTTTTTATTGTCTAATCAGTAGGGGGGCTATATAGGGCATCTACATGGCTACTGGGGGGGGGGCTAATGGGCATCTTACATGGTACTGGGAGGGCTATGGGGCATCTACATGGCTACTGGGGGCTATGGGCATCTAACATGGCACTGGGGGGGCTATGGGGCATCTACAGGGGTATTGGGGGGCTAAGGGGCATCTACATGGCTACTGGGGGAGCTATGGGGCATCCACATGGCTAATGGGGGAGCTATGGGGCATCTACATGGCTACTGGTGGGCTATGGGGCATCTACCTGGCTACTGGGGGGCTATATGGGGCATCTACATAGCAATATGGGGCATCTACCTGGCTACTGGGGGGCTATGGGGCATCTACATGACTACTGGGGGCTGTGGGGCATCTACCTGGCTACTGGGGGCTATATGGGGCATCTACTTGGCTACTGGGGGGCTATGGGGCATCTACCTGGCTACTGGGGGGCTATGGGGCATCTACATGGCTACTGGTGGGCTATAGGGCATCTGCCTGGCTTCTAGGGGGCTATATGGGGCATCTACCAGGCTACAGGGGGCTATATGGGGCATGTACCTGGCTACAGGGGACTGTATGTGGCATCTACCTGGCTACTCGGGGCTATATGGGGCATGTACCTGGCTACAGTGGACTATATGGGGCATCTTCCTGGCTACAGGGAACTATATGGGGCACCTACCTGACTACAGGGGGCTATATGGGGCATCTACCAGACTACAGGGGGCTATATGGGGCATGTACCTGGCTACAGGGGACTATATGGGGCATAGTCAACCCTGCTCTAAGGGGAAGTCACCATGATGTGGTATTCAGGGGGGCATCCTTAGATCAGGAGAGGAGGAAGGACATATGTTGGCAAAGCTTGATGGGTTTAAACAAGGAGGCAGTAATGATGGGGGCCATTGTACAGAGCTGCACACAGGAAGCCCCCTACCTCCACCCTTAGTCGGACATGTTTTACTTATTTTCACTTTCTTTGGTAGAAAGGGTCGCAAAGTGAGGTCCTTGAAGTTGGTGAACTTGAGGTAAGTTTGTGGAGGGCACAGCCCTTATTGAGGGCTGGACCACCCTGGTGGTGAGCATAGGCCAGAACGGTGGCCTGGGGGATTTAACTGATGCCCATATTCTTGTTAGCAGATTGTGGAGTATTTGGTGCCCCTGAGCCAATGCTCATTGGCTAGAGGTAAAGCTGAGGCTCGAGTTTAAGCTTTTTATGGTTTTAGGACCTTCTTGGGGCTTCATGGGCCTACCTTTTTTGGAGATATAAATATGTATATGTTCATGTTCTAAATGTGTTTGCTAATAAACCGGCTGCTGTGTCTAGTTCAATCCTATTTTGTGTGTAACTTCGTTATTTCAGGGAGGGTTGAATATGGGGCAAGGTAAATCTGGTCTGCAGCGAGGTGACCATCATAAAAGTTAACATCCTGACCCAGCAAACACCACCTTTTGCATAGAATAATTTATTAACCCCACAACCCGTCTGGGGATAGACACTAAAATATTTTAAGCTCTTAAATGTTTCTCTTCATAAGATGGAAAGTGGTTTAAGGATCAATGGGCACAGGCACAATGGAAATAGCTGAGTGAAGCTCCCTATTCTATCCGTGATTTACTGCTTATTCATAAAAGTCTATTTTTGTTCGACTTTACCCAAATTCCTTAATGCTGTGAATGCTCGATTTCTGTGGGCGCTTTGTGGTCTTCCAATAATATGTGCTGGGCTAACAGCTCTGTTATCTCCCTGGATATACTTGGACATTGATGCATGAATCCATCAAATCACAGGAGCCTTGTGCTTATTTTGATGGGTCAGGGGCCTCCTCTGAAGCCCATAGTTTCTATAGCCTTCCCCCGAGCACATTCCTAAGGGGGTGAGGGGTAAGTCTGCAATATTTCATAGTAAAGCCTGGTTCCTTACTTATAACTCCACCTAATCTCCTTGTGTCTGTTGTCTTTGATTGTCTCCTTATTTCCACTCCCTTCTAGGAGAGATTTGTGTTTGCAGGGACAGGTACAAGTTCTGACGGTGAATAACCTACCTCCCCCACCTGAGTTAACAAAATAAAGGATATCCTGTAGCAAAACATTTGTATCCATGGTTATGTGCACATTCTTGAGCCATGAGACAATCTGACCACTTTCGGAATGATTAACTCATGGTGACCTTGGGAATGTCTAAGCCATGGATTGCCCAAGTATCCTCTGATACCCGTCCATATGTAATCACTGACCCATTGCCTTCTATTCATTATTAAATTAACCAGTTTCTGACCAAGCTTATTTTCCTTGGTACATGTGGCTTTGAATGCTAATATATATATATATATATATATATATATATATATATATATATTCACACGGCAGATATAATGCTGATTTTTCATCGTCCAAATCAGCATCAAAACCTCATCTGAAAAGTGCCTCACAGCAGCAGTTTTCAGACGAGGATTTCACATAAAGTATACTAGTATACATAGTATTTTATATCTAGATATACATTCATATCTCTCTTTCTACCTATACATAGATGGATATTATATACTATGTATACTAGAATACATACTATATATAATATAAAGTAAAATATATACTATAGTATATGTGTGCATATATATATATATATATATATATATACATATAGATGTAGTTTATACTATAATATACAATCATACTAAAAAAGTATTTAATCAGCCACCAATTGTGCAAGTTCTCCCACTTAAAAAGATGAGAGATGCCTGTAATTGACGTCATAGTTAGACCTTAACTATGAGAGACAAAATGAGAAAACAAATCCAGAAAATCACATTGTCTGATTTGGAAAGAATTTATTTGCAAATTATGGTGGAAAATAAGTATTTGGTCAATAACAAAAGTTATCTCAATACTTTGTTATATATGCTTTGTTGACAATGACAGAGGTCAAACGTTTTCTGTAAGTCTTCACAGGGTTGGCACACACTGTTGCGGGTATGTTGGCCCATTCCTCAATGCAAATCTCCTCTAGAGCAGTGATGTTTTGGGGTTGTCACTGAACAACACAAACTTTCAACTCCCTCCAAAGGTTTTCTATGGGGTTGAGATTTGGAGACTGGCTGGGCCACTCCAGGACCTTGAAATGCTTCTTACGAAGCCACTCCTTCGTTGCTCAGGCGGTGTGCGTGGGATTATTGTCATGCTGAAAGACTCAGCCATATTTCATCTTCAGTACCCTTGCTGATGGAAAGAGGTTTGCACTAAAAATCACATGACACATGGCCCTATTCATTCTTTCACGTACACGGATCAGTTGTACTTGTCCCTTTGCAGAGAAACAGCCCCAAAGAATGATGTTGCCACCCCCATGCTTCACAGTAGGTATGGTGTTTTTTTGGATGCAACTCACCATTCTCTCTCCTCCAAACACGGCAAGTTGTGTTTCTACCAAACAGTTCTACTTTGGTTTCATCTGACCATATGACATTCCCCAATACTCTTCTGGATCATCCAAATGCTCTCTAGCAAACTTCAGATGGACCTGGACATGTACTGGCTTAAGCAGGGGGACACATCTGGCACTGCAGGATCTGAGTCCCTGGCGGTGTACTGTGTTACTGATGGTAGCCTTTGTTACGCTGGTCCCAGCTCTCTGAAGGTCATTCACTAGGTCCCCCCGTGTGGTTCTGGGACTTTTTCTCACCGTTCTTGTGATCATTTTGACCCCACGGGGGAGATCTTGTGTGGAGCCCAGATCGAGGATTATCAGTGGTGTGTGTCTTCCATTTTCTAATTATTGCTCCCATAGTTGATTTCTTCACACCAAGCTGCTTGCCTATTGAAGATTCAGTCTTTCCAGCCTGGTGCAGGGTTACAATTTTGTTTCTGGTGTTGTTGGAGTGTGGCTGTTTGAGGTTGTGGACAGGTGTCTTTTATACTGATAAGTTCAAACAGGTACCATTACTATAGGTGATTTTGTCTCTCATAGTTGAGGTCTACCTAAGATGTCAATTACAGGCCTCTCTCATCTTTTTAATTCGCACAATTGGTGGCTGACTAAATACTTTTTTTCTCCACTGTATATATATAAAATTTATTTAATATGATTTTTAATATGATCAGAGTGTAATATTAAATAAAATCGCACAGAAAACCATATCAAAACTACGGCAAAAATGAGCCACACTGGACGAGGTTTTGTAGCTCTCCATTGTGCCTTATGGGGATTTCCAGCGATGAAAATGAGTGACATGGCACTCCTTTTTCAGCGCCTTTAACAGCAGCTCCAGAGAAGTGCATCAAAACCACATTGTGTGAACTACAGCACTGTTTTCCATAGGAAACAATGAAAGTGAACTAGGTACGTTTTTGAGACTCTTTGAATATTGTTTTGGGCGCTGAAAACATCATCCAAATCAGCCGTGTGAACATGCCCTAACGCCTTTTTGCACTTGGTTATTCTACAAATTTTTTAGTCCTTTTTCCATGATGCACGAAGCTTCATTTGTAATTTTTACTTCTGATTTTTTTTAATAATAACATCAGGAAAAATGGTACGATTTTGTTCATGTGTTTATTTAATCAGCAAAAGTGTCACCCAGCTGACAGATGCAGTCACACATTTCAAGGAGGAATAACAGAGGAACAGCACAGCACAGCGTTATAAGAGAAGAGACTGCAGAATTGTTATTCCACAGCAGGGCCGGGACAACGGGTAGGCAAAGGTAGGCGATCGCCTAGGGCGCCTACCTCTGCCTGTCACTTAGGGGCGCAGGCAGGAGCCCCGAACCTCGCGCGGCTCCAGGCCGCTGCCGTGGGCCTGAAGCACTGGCGGTCTCTTTGAGGGCTTCGGCGGAGCAGAGAGCAAGTGCTCCCTGCTCCGCAGACAGTGTCGGACCAGCTACACAGCGGGGCCGCGGCCCCGTGCTGCTAAGCTGGGCAGCGTCGCGATGAAGTGAGCTCATCGCGACGCTGCCTCTCCTCAGACACACGGCCCGTCATAGGCCGTGCACCCGAGGAGCTGCCGGAGGAGCGTCGCGTGTCGGACTGAAGAGGAGCGCGCTGCAGGGAAACAGGTAAGGTGAGTATTAATGTTATTTTTACCTGCTGAGTGCCCCTGTATACCTGCTGAGTGCCCCTGTATACCTGCTGAGTGCCCCTATATACCTGCTTGAGCCCCTATATACCTGCTGAGTGCCCCTGTATACCTGCTGAGTGCCCCTATATACCTGCTTGAGCCCCTATATACCTGCTGAGTGCCCCTGTATACCTGCTGAGTGCCCCTATATACCTGCTGAGTGCCCCTGTATACCTGCTGAGTGTCCCTGTATACCTGCTGAGTGCCCCTATATACCTGCTGAGTGCCCCTGTATACCTTCTGAGTGCCCCTATATACCTGCTTGAGCCCCTATATACCTGCTGAGTGCCCCTATATACCTGCTGAGTGCCCCTGTATACCTGCTGAGTGCCCCTATATACCTGCTGAGTGCCCCTGTATACCTGCTTGAGCCCCTATATACCTGCTGAGTGCCCCTGTATACCTGCTTGAGCCCCTATATACCTGCTGAGTGCCCCTGTATACCTGCTGAGTGCCCCTATATACCTGCTGAGTGCCCCTGTATACCTGCTTAGTGCCCCCATATACCTGCTGAGTGCCCCATATACCTGCTGAGTGCCCCTCTATACCTGCTGAGTGCCCCTATATACCTGCTGAGAGTGCCCCTAGCTATATACCTGCCTGAGAGTGACCTTATATCAATATACCTGCCTGAGAGACAATATATTTATATAACTGCCAGTCTAAAGGGACAATATCTATATACCTGCCTGACTGAGGATATATATAATATATATAATAAAATATAAAATATATTTTATATATATATATATATACACACCTGCTGACTGAGAGGGCATATCTATATACCTGCCTAACTGATGGGGACTAGTGTTGAGCGATTATTATCGACAAAGTTGAAATCGGCACGGTATTTACGTTGATCGGATTTTTTAGATCACGCGATAATTTAGGTTAAAATCTGTGCATAATCTATTAATATACTACGTGGAAATCCCTAAAGAAGCATTTATGCTATCTATCATACATGAAAAAACTTTGAGACTCTCGGTTCACATATCTTGATCAAAACATGTTTAAGCTGCCCACGACTTTCAACGTGATCTCAAATCGGGCAGTCCTATCCTATCTTTACCTCTCAATCGAGCCAATCAGGCCTCTCGCTGGGTCAACCGACCTCCATTATTCAGAGAGAAAAAATAAAAAACACCCAACCTGCAAAGCTGCCCTTCTTATGACAGCCTGTGAGAGTGGGCGGGGACAGAAACCCAAAATGGAAGCACCCCTTCCTTTCCATATAGGTTAAAATCAATGTACACCAAGTATAACGTATGTTTCTGCACACAAAAACATTTCTGAAAAAACGTATGCAAACCTGGGTGCCACTGGCAGGGCTGCGGCACACATGTAATTATACATGTACGCACACAGACCGCCGCCAGCGGCACACTACTGCAAAAAGGGCAATACACTACGTGGAAATCCCTAAAGAAGCATTTATGCTATCTATCATACATGAAAAAACTTTGAGACTCTCGGTTCACATATCTTGATCAGAACATGTTTAAGCTGCCCACGACTTTCAACGTGATCTCAAATCGGGCAGTCCTATCCTATCTTTACCTCTCAATCGAGCCAATCAGGCCTCTCGCTGGGTCAACCGACCTCCATTATTCAGAGAGAAAAAATAAAAAACACCCTGTGACGAAAACAGCCTAGTCCGCTGTTTACCCTTGCCCACACCGGCACAAGGAGAACCAGGGAGGACGAGAGATCACACTCTCCTCGCCCAGGACCCTGACCGGCTGCCACCAGTTTCTGGTTTAGTTATAAGACCGGTCCGTGACCCATCTTATAACAAGGCCGAAACCAACCTTGGGGTAGCTATATATCATAGACCGAGTATTAGGCGTGTGAGGTCGTTGATCAAGACAGACTAACCCAGATTAAAGTTATTTGATTTTAATTAGCCTTGGAGGGCACACTAGACAGATAATATATCACGATGGATAACAATATACAGGTAGGAGACAGAGGCAAATACAATTATGGAGTACAGACAAAAGGCAGTTAGAATAATCACGTTACCGTGTGTTTGCTTGGGTGCCAAGGCCGCATGGGGGCAGGTGTGGCCTGGCTGCTGAGTGATGATGTCACGGACCTTCTCTCAGGTACCCCCGGAATCAAAACAGGAAGAGCCGCCCCTTGCTCCTGGCTTATATCAGTGAGGGGACAGCCCACGTGGCAGCCCCCTACACACCCCTGGGACGGCCTTTGAGCTCCTCCCACTCAGGTCAGGCAGTTTCTGATACAAACCAAAAAACGGACCATAACTCGGCAGGGCATCGACAAAGAACCGCGCCAGTGGTACCATCCGAACCGTCTGGGCTTTCCTGACGCCTGGATATCAAACATGCCCATCCTATGGGCCCTCAGGGTCCAGTTCTGGATATCTCCGTCCCCATGCGTCCTGCAAATCTGGAAATTGTGGCTGTGGGTGTGGAGAGTTCCCTGTTATGCGATATGGACTCGCCAGGCCCCAGTTATGAGCGGATCGCCTATGAATCGATATGAAATATCGGAGACGACCCGACTGGGTTTTGATTACTGGAGTCTTTTGAAGCCAGGACTGGCATTTGTTCAGGGCTAATGAGATTCATGAGTTCTTTTGATGGGTTGCCCCCCTGCTGGGCAACTTCCTATAGAAAGGCAATTTACACAGGGCTTGTGCTGTGGTGGGCAGCTGTGATCTGACGGATTGTATAAGGTTGGGAGAGAGAACTGTCAGAGAGTGGGGGATGAAATAAAGTGACTTCTACATCACACACCCAACCTGCAAAGCTGCCCTTCTTATGACAGCCTGTGAGAGTGGCGGGGACAGAAACCCAAAATGGAAGCACCCCTTCCTTTCCATATAGGTTAAAATCAATGTACACCAAGTATAACGTATGTTTCTGCACACAAAAACATTTCTGAAAAAACGTATGCAAACCTGGGTGCCACTGGCAGGGCTGCGGCACACATGTAATTATACATGTGCACACACAGACCGCTGCCAGCGGCACATTTCTGCAAAAAGGGCAATACACTACGTGGAAATCCCTAAAGAAGCATTTATGCTATCTATCATACATGAAAAAACTTTGAGACTCTCGGTTCACTATCATGATCAGAACATGTTTAAGCTGCCCACGACTTTCAACGTGATCTCAAATCGGGCAGTCCTATCCTATCTTTACCTCTCAATCGAGCCAATCAGGCCTCTCGCTGGGTCAACCGACCTCCATTATTCAGAGAGAAAAAATAAAAAACACCCTGTGACGAAAACAGCCTAGTCCGCTGTTTACCCTTGCCCACACCGGCACAAGGAGAACCAGGGAGGACGAGAGATCACACTCTCCTCGCCCAGGACCCTGAACGGCTGCCACCAGTTTCTGGTTTAGTTATAAGACCGGTCCGTGACCAATCTTATAACAAGGCCGAAACCAACCTTGGGGTAGCTATATATCATAGACCGAGTATTAGGCGTGTGAGGTCGTTGATCAAGACAGACTAACCCAGATTAAAGTTATAGATTTAATTAGCCTTGGAGGGCACACTAGACAGATAATATATACACGATGGATAACAATATACAGGTAGGAGACAGAGGCAAATACAATTATGGAGTACAGACAAAAGGCAGTTAGAATAATCACGTTACCGTGTGTTTGCTTGGGTGCCAAGGCCGCATGGGGGCAGGTGTGGCCTGGCTGCTGAGTGATGATGTCACGGACCTGCTCTCAGGTACCCCCCTGGATCAAACAGAAAGAGCCGCCCCTTGCTCCTGGCTTATATCAGTGAGGGGACAGCCCACGTGGCAGCCCCCTACACACCCCTGGGACGGCCTTTGAGCTCCTCCCACTCAGGTCAGGCAGTTTCTGATACAAACCAAAAAACGGACCATAACTCGGCAGGGCATCGACAAAGAACCGCGCCAGTGGTACCATCCGAACCGTCTGGGCTTTCCTGACGCCTGGATATCAAACATGCCCATCCTATGGGCCCTCAGGGTCCAGTTCTGGATATCTCCGTCCCCATGCGTCCTGCAAATCTGGAAATTGTGGCTGTGGGTGTGGAGAGTTCCCTGTTATGCGATATGGACTCGCCAGGCCCCAGTTATGAGCGGATCGCCTATGAATCGATATGAAATATCGGAGACGACCCGACTGGGTTTTGATTACTGGAGTCTTTTGAAGCCAGGACTGGCATTTGTTCAGGGCTAATGAGATTCATGAGTTCTTTTGATGGGTTGCCTCCTATAGAAAGGCAATTTACACAGGGCTTGTGCTGTGGTGGGCAGCTGTGATCTGACGGATTGTATAAGGTTGGGAGAGAGAACTGTCAGAGAGTGGGGGATGAAATAAAGTGACTTCTACATCACACACCCAACCTGCAAAGCTGCCCTTCTTATGACAGCCTGTGAGAGTGGGCGGGGACAGAAACCCAAAATGGAAGCACCCCTTCCTTTCCATATAGGTTAAAATCAATGTACACCAAGTATAACGTATGTTTCTGCACACAAAAACATTTCTGAAAAAACGTATGCAAACCTGGGTGCCACTGGCAGGGCTGCGGCACACATGTAATTATACATGTGCACACACAGACCGCCGCCAGCGGCACATTTCTGCAAAAAGGGCAATACACTACGTGGAAATCCCTAAAGAAGCATTTATGCTATTTATCATACATGAAAAAACTTTGAGACTCTCGGTTCACATATCTTGATCAAAACATGTTTAAGCTGCCCACGACTTTCAACGTGATCTCGATTGAGAGGTAAAGATAGGATAGGACTGCCCGATTTGAGATCACGTTGAAAGTCGTGGGCAGCATAAACATGTTTTGATCAAGATATGTGAACCGAGAGTCTCAAAGTTTTTTCAATCTATTAATATCGCGCCATTTTCGGCGCTTCCTGTCATTTTGGCGGCCAGCAAATCAGCTTACAGAATAGAGCAGGGGGAAATGTGTGTGCGACGTCATGACTGGGATGTGTATGGTTGCGATTGGCTGGAAAAAATCACATGACCTCGTTTTACATAGAACAGCGTTTCCTGTTCATGATCAGTGTCTGTCAGCGTCTCATAGCAGTAGGACGTGCGCTCTGCCTGTGTCCAAACAGCTCAGCGAAATTATTCTATTTCTTCACAGAGAAACCTCTACTATTAGCTGTGATCCTTACAACTTAGTTAGATCAGAGATCTGAAGATTTTATGTAGTTAGGTAGAGAATTTTAAAGGAGCATCTACCGCTGTAAAGTCACGAGGTGAGCTGGGGGGGGGGGGCCCCCGCGGGCGAACACAGACAAGCTCTTTAAAGAATACTGGATATAGTTCACCAAGACTTAGTGTAGACATTGCACTGCAATGGCTTTATTATTAACAGTTTTCTATTGAAATATTTCCTGGATATTGGGCAGTGTGAACTTATATTAGGATACACATCTTTTCTAGTAACTGCAGGTCTCTTTGTTAGGTGCAAAACTCCACTTTTATTATCCGTATACATTTCAGATAGGTGTTCATTTTCAATTTTGCCCATTCCAGCTGTGTTGATAGAGCCACCTTGCAGTTAAATTAGAATCCAGCAATTTTGTAGTCAGCACAGGTTGATAGGTGCCAAAAATAACTTTCATTATCCGAATACATTTCAGACACGTGTTTTTCACTTTGGCGCAGTACAGCTTTGTTGATAGAGCTACTTTGCAGTTAAATGTGAATACAGCAATTTTGTAGTCACCACAGGTGAATTTATAGGTGCCAAAAAGACCTTTTATTATCCGAATACATTACAGATACGTGTTTTTTCACTTTGGCGCAGTACAGCTTTGTTCATTGAGGCACCTTGCCACTTAAATTTTGAATACAGCAATTTTGGTAGTCCCCACAGGTGAATTGAAAGGTGCCAAAAATACCTTTTATTATCCGAATCCCATTTCAGATACATGTTTTTTCACTTTGGCGCAGGCAGCTTTTTGATAAGCTACTTTGCAGTTAAATTTGTGAATACAGCAATTTTGTAGTCACCACAGGTGAATTAAAGGTGCCAGAAAAACCTTATATTATCCCGTATACATTTCAGGCAGGTGTTTTTTTTCACTTTTGGTCAGTCAAGCTTTGTTGATAGAGCTACTTTGCAGTTAAATGTGAATACAACAATTTTGTAGTCACCACAGGTGAATTGATAGGTGCCAAAAAATACCTTATATTATCCCGTATACATTTCAGACAGGTGTTTTTTTCACTTTTGGTCAGTCAAGCTTTTTTTCATAGAGCTACGTTGTATTTAATTTAAATTTACCACACCACAGGTGAATTGATAGGTGCCAAAAAATACCTGTTATTATCCTGTATACATTTCAGCAGGGGCGTCGCTAGGCTGTTTTATTCGGGGCTCGGGCCCCGAATAAAACCCCCTGTGCCCCCGAACCTCCCGGGCTCCAGGCCGCTGCCATGGGCCTGGAACACCGACTGGCCTTGCCACCTTTAGCTGCATGTGCGTCCGCTGGCCCACACATACATCCGAGGGCTTCTGCGGAGCAGAGAGCGAGCACTCCTCCCCCGCAGCAGTGTCGGCCCCGTCCCCGGGGCCCGACATAGCGGGGCCTCCGGGCCCTCATTGCACTGAGGACCCGGCGCAGCCCCGTGCAGCTCAGCTGGCAGCGGCGCGATGTTATGACCTAATCACGCCGCTGCCTGTCATCGGGCGCACAGTGCGTCACGGGCTGTGCGCCCGAGGAGCTGCCAGGGAGCGCGGGCTGAAGAGGACAGAGCGCGTCGCCGGGGATGCTAAGGTGAGTATTAATGTTGTTATTTTTATAGCGTTTACCTGCCTCGGTGCCCCTATATACTGCCTGTGTCCCCATATACTGCCTGTGGCCCCATATATACTGCCTGTGGCCCCATATATACTACCTGCGGCCCCATATACTGCCTGTGGCCCCATATACTGCCTGTGGCCCCATATATACTGCCCGTGGCCCCATATATACTGACTGTGGCCCCATATATACTACCTGCGGCCCCATATACTGCCTATGACCCCCTATACCTGCCTGTGGCCCCATATATACTGCCTGTGGCCCCCTATACCTGCCTGTGGCCCCCTATACCTGCCTGCGGCCCCATATACCTGCCTGCGGCCCCATACACTGCCTGTGGCCCCCTATACCTGCCTGCGGCCCCATACCCTGCCTGTGGCCCCCTATACCTGCCTGTGGCCCCCTATACTGCCTGTGGCCCCCTATACCTGCCTGCGGCCCCATATACCTGCCTGCGGCCCCCTATACCTGCCTGTGGCCCCCTTACTACCTGTGGCCCCTTTATACTGCCTGTGGCCCCATATACCTGCCTGTTGGCCCATATACTGCCGGTGGCCCCAAATAACAGCCTTAGGGCCCCAAAATACTGCCTGGGGCCCCAAATAAATGCTCAGTGCCCCCAAATACCTGCCTGTGGTCCCATATACCTGCCTGTGGCCCCATATACCTGCCTTAGGGCCCCTATATACTGCCTGTGGCCCCATATACTACCTGTGGCCCCCTATACCTGCCTCAGTGCCCCCATATACCTGCCTGTGGCCCATATACCTGCCTGTGGCCCCATATACTGCCTGTGGCCCCCTATACCTGCCTGTGGCCCCCTATACCTGCCTGTGGCCCTATATACTTGCCTGTGGCCCTATATTCCTGTCTGAGCCCCTATATACCTGCCTCAGTGGCCCTATATCTATATACCTGCTTGAGAGTGACCCTATATTTATATACCTGCCTAATTGAGGGGACTTATATACCTATAATTAAGGAGTTGCTGGAAATGTGAGGATTCTAAGATATTTGTGTCCAAATCTGCAGGGACGAGTATTGGTCGGGAGCAATCAGCATGAAGGTGTGAACCGGATGGAGAAGAAAAGGGAAAGTGAACGACGCTGATCAGAAAAGACGTCTCCGGTGAGTCACTAAATGTAACTGCAGTGTAATCACTTATATGTCTGCAGAGCATCTACATACAACTAGTATCTACCACTATCTGGTCACTGTATGGCTGGTATATGTAATCAGAAGCCTGTGTACAGCTGATGGTCACATGTGGGGGCGTGTTTGGTCAGGGTCTGGCAGAATTATTTGATCCTTAAGTAGTAAATTTTGGGACTTGGTTTTTTAGGTGTTTTTTAGTAACAATCATTCGTCTGGTAGATTGCTCCATGTATTTGGTGTATGTTTTGGTGACTGTTATTTAGGGGTATTGCACTGTCATACGGAGGGAGGGGGTTTTGAAAAAGTAAATTTGTCATTGGTGATTTCATTGTGCAGTGACTGCTGGGCAAAGGGATATAGATATAGGGTCACTCTATGTGGAATAGCTGAAAATTAGGACAGAGCGAAGGTTTTTCTCTGTAAAAACACATCCCAGTTCACAATGTGGCGTGAAAATGCGTGTGAACCCAGCCCCACTGAGCAAAACTTTTCAAAAAAGGGCCCGAGCCCCGATGTTTTAGGACCCTAGCAAACGCCCTGCATTTCAGACAGGTGTTTTTTTCACTTTTGGTCCCGTCAACTTTGTTGATAGAGCTTACTTTGTAGTTAAATTTGAATACAGCAATTTAGTAGTCACCACAGGTGAATTGATAGGTGCCAAAAATACCGTTAACTTAAGAAGAATTGGGTAAAAATGAAACCATTGAATTGATTGGCTGAATCACTCTCAGAAGCCAGGAGGGCAAATGTCTTCTCAACTAAGAAGTGTTTTTGGGATGATTAGGACATTTGTATTACTTATGGGGTGTGTGGACGAATTAAACAATCTACACGTGTAAAAAAATACCTTTAAAAACTGCAGGGAGGGGTGTATGTTGTTTTGTTATCACACTTGAAAAAAAAAGCAAATGATAATAATGTAAAACTATAAATAAAAAACTCCCTAAATAAATTCTGTAAACAAATGTCAGTTACCAAAAAATATACTAAATGCAGTCACTGTACAAAATAGCATAGTGCCACTTTGTGATCTGTGGATCAAACAGGTTTAAGAGTCATGCTGTGGCCAGGACAGGTATAGTCAATGTCCAGTGAAACTAAAATGGTGGTTGAAAGACGCCTTTTTCTGGCACTTTTTAATCTGTGGGTCAGACAGGTTTAAGAGTCATGCTGTGGCCCAGGACAAGTATAGTCAATGTCCAGTGAAACTAAAATGGTGGTTGAAAGACTCCTTTTTCTGGCACTTTTTAATTTGTGGGTCAGACAGGTTTAATGGTCATTCTGTGGTACAGGACAGGGATATTCAATGTCCAGTTCAAGTAAGATGATGGTTCAAATCATACTGCCTTCTGGCACTTTTTAATTTGGGGGTCATGCAGGTTTAGGGCTCATGCTGTGGCCCAGGACAGGTATAGTCAATGTCCAGTGAAACTAAAATGGTGGTTAAAGACTCCTTTTTTCCGGCACTTTTTTAAATGTGGGCTCATGCAGGTTTGGGTCTCATGATGTGGCACAGGACAGGTATAGTCAATGTCCAGTGAAACTAAAATGATGTTTGAAAGACTACTTTTTTCCCGGGACTTTTAAAATCTGGGGGTTTTGCAGGTTTGGGGGTCATGCTGCGTTCCAGGACAGGGATATTCAATGTCCCGTTCAAGTAAAATGATGGTTCAAATCATACTGCCTTCTGGCACTTTTTTAAATTTTTGGGTGATGCAGGTTTAAGGGTCAGGCTGTGGTGCAAGACAGGATAGTAAATGGTCTGTGATTTTTTTTCTGTGGCTTTTATAACCTAAGTGTGTTGCCTAAGATGTAGCACGTATCCATTTGACTGTTGTGGATGTTAATTCCAGCTTCTCCAGCCCTGTTTGGGTGTAAGAATGAAGGCATTGTTGCTCTCCCATAGACTTTAATGGTCATCGGTGATAATCTATTATCGACTATCAAATATCTTATTGATAATTGCCGATATCGACTATCGACCCGATGACGATAGTCAACGTAATCGCTCATCACTAATGGGGACCTATATATACCTGCCTAATTGAGGGGACATATATACCTGTCTAACTGCAGGGACCTATATAGCTTCCTATCTGAGGGGACATATATACCTACCTAACTGCGGGGACTGCTATACCTATAATTAAGGAGTTGCTGGAAATGTGAGGATTCTAAGATATTTGTGTCCAAATCTGCAGGGACAGTTTGGGCCGAAAAAATAGCATAAAGGGTGTGAAGGGGGGGGAGAAGAAAAGGGAAAGTAAACGACTGATCAGAAAAGAGCCCTGTAGCACTAAATGTAACTCGTGAAATCACTTATAGCTGCAGAGCGCTACAAACAACTGCTCTACCACTTAGGTCATGTAGGGGCGGTGGAATGAAAATCAGGCTGAGTACAACTGAGGGGCCCAAATGGGGGGGTTGCTTGGTGGGGGTCTGGCGGGATTATTTGACTTAATAGTAATTTTTTGGGGTCTTGGTTTTTGTAGGAGTGTTTTTTAGTAGCAACATTCTTTTGGTAGATTGCCCCATGTATGGGTGGGTTTTTGGTGATTGTTATTTGTAATATTTTAACTGTCATACGGAGGGGCGATTTTGACAAAGCAAATTTGTCTTGTGCAGTGATGCTGAGGGAGGGACGGAATCTATGGGGAATATGCAAAAATTATGACAGTAAATTTTTTTGGGGGGAGCGAGGGGGCGCATTGGGCTGTACTTGCCAGGGCCCCAAAAATGCCTTGTCCCGGCCCTGTTCCACAGGGAACACAAGGATTTACTAATACAGACCTGTCAGGAGAGATCACAGCTCCACATTAAAGGGAGTTGTCCACTTCAGACAATCTCTGTTTTGCTAAGATGGTCTCGAGGTAATAAACAAATCACATGTTCTTTTCCGATAATGCATTAGCATTTGGTTCGTCCTGTTTGGCCCGTCTACACGGTGAGGATTTATAGTTGGTTTTTATGACTGATTTCGGATTTGGTATCAGTTTGAAAACCGACTGTTAAGCATTGCCATAGACCTTAAAAAGAAAAATTATCGCCAATTGCAGGATTTTCGAGGGAGGGTTCAAAACCAATGGCTTTTTCAAAAAACTATGAGCTGCACATTTTTCCGACGGATTTCCAAAGGAAAAAGTACGGTCAATTCTGGGGGGCCCCCGAATCGGAAAAACCGACGCGAAATCCAAAAAAAATTCCAAAAAACAACAACTGATTGTACAATATTGTTGATTCTGTTATAGAATCTGACCCAAAAATTTTTTTAAGTCTATAGATGTAGCTTTCAAATGGGGCAGAAAAATGAGGCCATTTTATTCAGTTAATAGGGGTCATGATGTCCACATTGGGTTTTCGTCAGCACAAGGGGCTTCTGCTGGAGTGTGGGACACATCTCTATGAGTTTTTAGTTTTTTTTATCCTTTTTTTTCTTTCAGGCCCCCCATTTCCCACCAAAAACCCAAACACATATACGATGAAGGTTTCCCCTAACTTTAGTAGCCTGTACGTACGGGGGGCAGCTAGAGACAGAATACATTTTGTATACCCGACACTGACAATAAACAAGCCCTTTAAACCCGGGGATAACACTTGTCCCCATACGGGGGTCTCGTAGAATTGGAAAAACTGATTGCCGATGTAAAGAAGAGTTTATACATCTCAAAGGATTTTTTTAAGGTGAGAATTGCAGAATACAATACATATTCACACCTCCAACTTTTAGAGATTGCAAAGATGGACACATCAGGCTACGCCTCAAACTACACCCAAACACATGATAGCACATCAGGACACCCCTCTAACCACACCTGAACACATGATATCACACCAAGACATGCCTCCAACCCACAACCCAACACATGGCATCACATCAGGACACGCCTCTAAATACACCCGAACACATGATCACACACTAGGACACGCCTCCAACCACACCCCAACACATGGTATCACACCAGGACATTCCTCTAACCAAACCCAAACACATGATAGTACACCAGGACACACCTCCAACCACACCCCAACACATGGCATCACACCAGAACATGCCTCTATCTACACCTAAACACATGGCATCACACCAGGACACACCTTGAAGTACACCCAAAGACACAGCATCACACCAGGAAACTTACAGTGATGGAGGTGTCTGATAGATACCTCTCCGTTACTATTGCTGGGGCTTAGTGTCAGCCAGAAGTGTTTTCATCACCACAAGGTTGGCACTAACCCCCTGTCACTATTACCCTAGTGCCCAACGAACCATTGGTACTGGGAAGAGCCACATTACCGCCAGAAGGGGGACCATCTAATGTGATGGCCTGTTCCTGGGCAGCTGCAGGCTTCTATTTTTAATGTGGGATAGGACCAATATTTATGGACCTTCCCCTTTTAATAATATCAACCTGCACCTGTCTATTTTACCTTAGCTGTTTAAAAATGGAGGGACACCACGTCATTTTGTTTTATCTTTTATTAAAAATCTACAAAAACAAATTATTTTAAAAAATGACGTAAAGGTCCGCCCATTTTTCATAACCAGCCAAGGTAAAATTGTCAGCTGCAGCCTGATTATATCAAGATGAGAAGGTCCATGGATACCAGTCCCTTCCCACTCTAAAAATACCAGCCTGCAGCCGGCCCAGAAGCAGACCATCACATTAGAGCATCTGCATCTGATAGTTACCTGGTTTTTCCCAGTATCACTGGTACATTGTGTACTGGGGTAATAGTGACAGGAGTTAGTGTCAACCTTGTGGTGACAAAAAAACATCGCTGGCTGACACAAAGCATCTGTCAGACGCCTCTATTACAAACACTGGAAAAAAAACCAAAAAAACAAAACATTTAAACAAACACTTTCCTGACGACAGCCCTTGTTAACCATTTTATTAAAGAAATGGATGCAATGCTGGTCCGGCATAGTCCAGCGAAACAATCTATTCAGCACCCAGGGAAGTTGGGTGACATCCACCACAAAAGAAAAGCTGGTTGCCTGCTGTGGGAGATGGGTGCCACTTTCCTGGGTGCTGGATTGTCTGTGTTGTGTTGTTGCTCTGTTATCCCTCTTAGAAATGTATTAATGAATCTGTCAGCTGGGTGTTACCACTAAGGGGGTGTGTCCTTGCTCACTCTGACATTGTCCAATCAGTGCTGACAGTCAGGGTGCGCAGGGAAACCACCCTCTAAAAACTGGAATGGTAACACCCAGCTGACAGATTCAGTCATACATTTCTAGGAGGAATAACAGAGGAACAGCACAACACAGAGTTATTATTATTATTATTATTATTATTATTATTTTAGAGCGCCATTGATTCCAGGGCGCTGTACATATAAGGGGAATTACATACATAACAAATATTGAACAAGTACAATGTTGACAATAAATGACTAGCAGATACAGAGGGGAGAGAGGACCCTGCCCGCGAATTCTTACAGTCTACAAGGAAGGATGGGAGAGACAGAAGGTGATGGGCAGACATGTTTGTGGGGTAGCACAGTGGCTGCTAGGTTATTGTAGGTAATAGGCAATCCTGAAGAGGTGGGTTTTCAGGTTGCTTTTGAACCTGTGGTAGGTGTAGGAGAGTCTGATGTGTTGGGGCAGTGAGTTCCAGAGTGTGGGGGAGGCACGAGAGAAGTCTTGGAGATAGTTATGTGAGGAGCTGATAAGGGGAGAGCAGAGAAGATGGTCCTGTGAGGAGCAGAGATTGTGAGAGGGGAGGTATCTAGAGATTAAAGCAGAGATGTATGGAGGGGAGAAGTTATGGAGAGCCTTGTAGGTCAGTAACTTGAAATGAATTCTATGAGCAATGGGTAGCCAGTGAAGGGATTGGCAGTGGAGTAGCGAGGAGTGAGGTGGATAAGACGGGCAGCAGAGTTGAGAATGGTTTGAAGGGGAGCGAGAGTGCTGGATGGGAGGCCACAGAGAACGGTGTTACAGTAGTCTAGGCGGGAGATGACAAGGGCATGGACTAATGTTTTTGTAGTGTCAAAGTTGAGGAATGAGCGGATGCGTGAGATATTTTTCAGGCGGCAGCAGAGGTGATGGTTTGGATGTGTGGCTTGAAAGAAAGAGAGTTATAAGAGAAGATTCTCCAGGATTGTTATTTCACAGGGAACACAAGGATTTACTATATCAGACAAGTCAGGAATGGTCACAGGTCCACATTAAAGGGAGTTGTCCACTATAGACAATCTCTGTTTTGCTAAGATGGTCTCAAGATAATAAACAAATCACAGGTTCTTTTCCGATAATGCATTAGCATTTGGTTCGTCCTGTTTGGGTCCGTCTACACGGCGAGGATTTATAGTTGTTTTTTGTGATTGATTTCGGATTTGGAATCGGTTTGAAAACCGACTGTTAAGCATTGCCATAGACCTTAATAGAAAATCTGATCGTCCACATTGCATGGATTTTCTGAGGTAGGATTTCAAAACCAATGGCTTTGCAAAAAAACTATGAGCATGCACATTCTTCAGACGGATTTCCAATGGAAAATGTACTGTTCAATGTTAATAAGCCGTCCGAATCCGAAATCCGACCACAAAATCCATGAAAAAAAAGTGCCAAAAAAAAAGAAAACCGATTGTACAATACTGGATTCTGTTATAGAATCTGACCAGTATGTTATAATGCCATATAGATGTAGCTTTCAAGTGGAGCATGAAAATATGAGGCCATTTTTTGCAGAATCAGACATGATATCTAATATTGTTACATTGTTGTCGTGCAGCACAAGGGTCTTCTGCTTGGGTGTGATGAGGTCCACATCACTATGGAGTTTTTTCTTTTTTTTTTTTCAGGTACCTCTATTTCCCACCACACCCCAAACACATATGTATACGATGACTGGTTTCCCATGAACTTGATGTGAGCCTGTACAGTACTGGGGACTATGATATACACATGAATATATTTTGTATATCCCTGACGACTGCACAATAAACAAGCCATTTATCACACAGATGATCAGACTTTTTTCCTCATACGGGCTGCTTGTGATGAATACGTAAGATAAACTGATTGCCGGATATAAAGAAGAGTTTATACATCACAAAGGACTTTTTAAGGTGAGAATTGCACAACACAATACACATTCACACCTCCAACTTTTAGGGATTGCAAAGATGGACACATCAGGTTACACCTCAAACTAAACCCAAACACATGATAGCACATCAGGCCACACCTCTAACCACACCCCAACACATGGCATCACATCAGGACACGCCTCTAACCACACCTGAACACATGATAGCACACCGGGATACACCTCTAACCACACCCGAACACATGACATCACACCGGGATACACCTCTAACCACACCCGAACACATGATAACACACCAGGACACCCCTCCAACCATACCCGAGCACATGATAGCACACCAGAACACACCTCTAACCACACCCGAACACATGATGACACACCAGGATACACCTCAAACCTAACCTGACATCATGTCAGGACACACCTCTAACCACACCTGAACACATGATAACACACCAGACCACGTCTCTAACTACACCCGAGCACATGGCATCCCACCAGAGCCTGCCTCTAACTCATACTTGCCTACCCTTGCTGGTTGGGCGGGTCACTTCCGCTAATGGGGGCCATGTCCCAACCCCGCTTGGGTTGCTTAACCTCCTGCAGCTGAAGAGATGCTGGAGGTTATATGTGTAAAGAGGCATTGGGCATCTATTTTTTTAAAATAAAATGGTTAAAGAGGGCTGGTGTCGGGGAGTGATTATTTAAATAAAAGTTTTTTTGTGCAATTTGTGTGTGTTTTTTTCCATATAACTTCAGTGATAGTAGTTGAGGTGTTTGAGCTTGGTGTCAGGCAGTGGTGTTTCTTGTTGCCCAAGGCTAACACTAACCCCGTGTCACTATTACCCCAGTACTCAACACACCAGGGGTACTGGGAAGAACCAATAACCATCAGAAGCGGACCCTCTAATGTGATGGTCAAGGTAAAACTGACAGCTGCAGCCTGATCCCTTCTGACTTCTCAGCCCTCAGCCGCTCCAGAAGCGAAGCATCACATGAGAGGGTCTGCTTCTGACAGTTACCCAGCTCTTCCCAGTACCCCTGGTGCATTGGGTACTGGTGTAATAGTGACGGGGGTTAGTGTCAGCTTTGGGGTGACAAAAACTACTGCTGGCTGACACCAAGCCCAAGTGCTAGTAATGGAGAGGCATCTGTCAGATACTGCCATTAATAAAAGTGGAATTAATTGGAAAACAAAATCACAAATCTTAAACAAAAATATTTTATTTAAATAAACACTCCCCGTCATCAGCCATCTTTCACCATTTTATTTAAGAAATCAATCCATTGTTGGTCTGACATAATCCAATGAGTCCGACATAGTCCAAAGAGGAAACCTGTATGAATATTAGAAAATTTAAAAAACCATGACAGTACTAAACTCCATCTCCTGCATCCCCTGAAGATGATTCCTGCGGCTGATTTTCTTAGAGGTGCAAGGTACGGAGTTCAACATGCACAATATGATTCTGGGGGATACAGCGCACAGCCGCAGCACAATCTCCAGGGGATGGTCCTCCGCTTCCCCAAAGAGATTGTAAGCTGTGCTCTGTACTCCTCTCTCCCACCATTCCCCACCATTGTGCTTTGCACCCTTGTGCCAACACAAAATAGAACCCCCTCATCACCCCATAACCGTCACACCTATTACCCCCTAGTCCGCTCACCTCCACCTATCATTACACCTATGGCCCCCATAACCTTTCCACCTACACCTATCACCCCATAACCTCCCCACTTATCACCCCATGTCGATTTTTGTACAGAGGTGGCTACAGGTGGGGAAAAGTGCTGAAAAAATAGAATTCGAAGATGTTTGTGTGGTAAATTTTGCAGGGATGAGTCGTGGATGTAAGGAGTCATCATGGCGGTCTGGAGGATTGAGAAGAAAATGGAAAGATAATAATTCCAGTCACAGGAGACGTCTCCGGTGAGTTCCTAGATATTACTGCACTGTAGTCACTTAAACGTCTGCAGAGCCTGTGTACACTGCTATCTACCACTGCATAATCACTGTATGGCAGAAATATTGGTTGTAGTGTAATGGTTTAGGTTCAGGCACAGTTTAGCGGTATCTCCCAGCTCTCCTGGATGCTGAATAGGCTATCCAACAGTCCAGGAAAGCTGGGTGATGCCAAAACCCTAATTTAGCTTTCTTCCAGAGTCGTTACACATTTAGGTAGAGTGGGTGTGGCTTTTTGAAGTGGGTGTGACTCACCAACAAGAGGGCGTGGTCATGCAAATTTTCAACACCACGCACAACCTTCTAATCTCCCACTTTCCTACTTTCAAAAGTTGGCAAGTATGCCTTAACTAAACGTGAACACATGGCATCATGCCAGGAAACACCTCTTACCACACCCGAACACATGGCATCACGCCAGGAAACTTACAGTGATCGAGGTATCTGATAGATGCCTCTTTGTTACAATTGCTGGGGCTTGGTGTCAGCCAGCGGTGTTTTCATCACCATAAGGCTGGCACTAACTCCTGTCACTATTACCATAGTACCAAATGCACCATGTGTACAGGGAAGAGCTAGATTACTGTCAGAAGGTTGACCATCTAGTATCATGGCCTGTTGCTGGGGTGCTACAGGCTGCTATTTTTAGGGAGGGAAAGGACCAATATTCATGGACCTTCCCCTTTTAATAATATCAAACTGCAACTGTCGATTTTACCTTGGCTGTTTAAAAATGGACAGACCCCACATCATTTTGTTTTATCCTTTATTAAAAATCTAAAAAAACAAATTCTTTTAAAAATGAGTAGGGGTCGCCCCGTTTTTATACCCCCAAAGGGGTAAACGACAGCTGCACCTGATCAATCAAGAGAAAGTCCAGGGAAAAACCATTTCCCTTCCCACCCAAAAATACCAGCCCACAGCCGGCCCAAAGCAGACCATCACATTAGGCTCTGTGTTTGATATTTACCTTTTTTTTCCCCAGAACGCGGGTGTTTTATGTACTGGGGTTAAGGACAGGGGGTTGGTGTAAACCTTGTGGTGAAAAAAAAAAATACTGTGGCTGACACCACACTCCCAGACGCCTCTATTACAAAACTGGAAAAAAAAAAACACAGAAGCAAAAAAAAAAAAAAAAAACAATTTTTTTAAACACTTCCTGCCCCAGCCCTTGTTGACCCTTTTATTAAAGAAAAAGGGTGCAATGTTTGGCCGGAAAGTCCACGAAAACAATCTATTCAGCACCCGGGGGAAATTGGTTTACATCCACCAAAAAAAAAGCTGGGTTTCCGCTGGGGAGATGGGTCCCCTTTCCTGGGTGCTGGATTGTCTGTGTTGTGTTGTTGCCTTTTTACCCCTTAAAATTATTAAGAAACGTCACTGGGTTTCCACTAAGGGGGTTTCCTTTCCCCTCTGACATTGTCCAACATGCGACAGTCCCGGGGGCGCAGGGGAAAACCACCCTCTAAAAAAATGGAATGGTAACACCCAACGATTCAGTCATATATTTCTAGGAGGAATAAAAGAGGAACACTAACACAGGTTATAAAAAAGGCTCAAAATTGGGATTTCAAGGGAAAATGAGGGGTTTAGTAAAACAACAGGGTAGGGGAGGTCACAGCTCCACATTAAAGGGAGTTGTCCACTTCAGACAATCTCTGTCTCAAGAGCGTCTCAAGATAATAAACAAATCACAGGTTCTCCTCCAATAATGCATTAGAATTTGATTTGTCCTGTTTAAGTGGAGCTTGAAAATATGAGGCCATTGATTGCAGATCAAATAGGGGTTCATGATGTCTACAGTTGCGTCAGCACAAGGGTCTTTTTTGGGGATGTGATGAGGAAAACTCTCTAGGGAGTTTGAGTTTTTTTTAATCTCTGTTTTCTTTCACACCCCCCATTTCCACCACCCCCCCAAACACTACGTAAAGATGACGGTTTCCTATGAAGATGATTTTAGTCTGTACATTACTGAGGACTATGCTATAAAACATCAATAAAAGGGCCTTTGTATGAAAACTGTCCAGTGGTAAGACTGCCTCTGTTGCCCATAGCAACCAATCAGACCCCATGCAACCACCCGGGCCCAGTTTTCATTCAAGAGTACTCTGGGAAAATAAAACTGAGCTCGATTGTCGCTGTGAGCTCTATTGGTCGCTATGACTCTGATTGGTTGCTTTTAGCTCTGATTGGTTGCTATGAACTCTGGTTTCTATGGGCTCTGTTTGGGTTTCTATGTTTTGGTCATTATGACGCGATTTGGGTTACCAGGGGAACAACGCAGCCCTTACTCCTAACATTTCCATACATAAGGCCCTTGTTTTTAATCCCTGACAAGGGCCAATAAACAAGACATTTATCGACAACTATCAGGCTTATCCTCTGCCCCCACAACATAACACATACGGGGGGTTGTGATAATATGGAAGATAAACTGATTTCGCATGTAAAAAGAGTTCATAATCACAAAGGATTTTTAAGGTAAAAATTGCACAAAACAAAAAACATCACACGCAGAAATGTCATCTGCATAAAAATGTGTTCATAATACTTCAATTCATGAAACCCCTTTAAATGAACACTTCTATCAGAGGATGTTTCGCAGTCCAATGCAAAAAAAAAAAATTATAATAAAAATTATATAATAATAAAAATATATAAATAATATTTAGTGTTTTATGTAGCTGTGTAAATGAAATAAGACCCCTAATGGCAGGGCAAACTGATCTAGTTTACAGTTGGTGCTGTACAATTTTACTGCAGATCTCCTTAAAAAATAATGGGTTATGACACAATGACGCTCATTTTTTTTTTGGAAAGGCCTAATTAAGAAGGCAATGACAAGAGCAATACATGAAAGGGTAAGGGGGTTAATTTTTTTTTGCATTGGGGGTTTTACAGCTTTCTTTTACACTATCGGTCCTCTGATAAACCCTTACCTCCCAAGGAACATAAAAGCCTATAAGAAGTCATCAAACAATCTCAATGCTGTATCAAGGCTCACGTGGGAAACCAGAAGACAAAATAGGGAAATCATGAAAATTGGGGGAAATTTTAAAAGAATGAGGGGCCTTCTGTGTCTTAACGCATGGCAGACAGCTGAGCAATGTGAGAGAGAGATAGGGTGGGAAACCCCGGGAAGCTTTTTAAAGAAGCAGGAAAAGGGGGGCATGTCTGAAAACTGTCTTGGTCTAAGACTTTTTTGTTGCCCATAGCAACCAAACAGAGCTCCCCCTTTTTTTTTTTTAAAAGTCTATATGAAATGAAAGGGGAACCTGAATGGTGTTGGGAACAAGAAAATCTTAGACCAAAAACAGTTTTTTTAGACATGCTCCCAAAATGTTTTTCTGCTAAAACAAACAAATGAACGCAATTGTTGGGTAATGTGTTTATTTTCCTTTTTCCCCACATGTTTAAAGCAATCAATCTGGGGAAAACCCTCTTAAATTTTAGTAGAACTACAAAAACCTAAATTTTTAAAGCAAAAACCGGTATTGGTATTCTTGTTGTCTATTTATATCAGTCAAGGGAATTCTCGTTAGGGTTATTCACACGGCGTCTTGGGGCATGCCATCAACAATTAGCAGTGGTTTTCCCCCGGGGAACACAAAAACCCAGTGGACTCACATAGAGATCGCCGCGCGTGTTTGCATTGGTCTGTCGAGTCCTCTTTCGGGGCGATTTTAAGAATTGCATGTCTTTTTTTGATCGCATCCGAAAGACGGCCCACAGGCACAATGCTAACAGCACGGCGATCTCTCATTTTAACGCCGCTGCGTGTCTGTCATTGCCGGCAGTGATAAATCCTGCTAAATTGTTAGATGTGTGTCTGGGGTTTTTTCCCTTCAGACAGGTCCAGCAGCTCAGAAAAACTTATGTGCACCGGACACAAGACCCATGTGAACTCCCTTGGGTAGGTTCCACGGTTATTTTGCAGGTGTAATTCCCCCCAATTACGCCG
>JAODAL010030124.1:0-50478 GCA_025379985.1 Phyllomedusa bahiana | reverse complement strand
AGTAAAAGACAAAAACCCCCCCCCTTTAAAATAAACCAAGAAAAACCGGGAAAAAGGGTTAAAAATTTAAGGTATCGAAACCCCCCCTTTTAATTTTCAAAAAAAAAAAATGAAAAAAAACACAAAAAATCTTAAAGAAAAAAAAAAAGTAAGAAATTTAAAAAAACTTTTTAGATTAAAATTATTTAAATTAGGGGAAAATAAAGGAAAAATTTTCCTACAAAAAATTTTTTTTGAAAAAAGGGGCCCAATTTTATTAAAAAGGGGGGGGTTTCAAAAGGTAAAAAACATAGAAACAAAAAACCCTAGGGTTTTTTCAGAAAAAATTTTCCCCTTTGGTTAAATTAAAAGGGCCCAAAAATTTCAAAATTTTTTGTTCCAATTTAAAAAAAGGGAATTTCCTAAAAAAAACCAAAAAAAATTTTAAAATTAAAAACAACGGGAACATTTTTAGCCCTTATCCAAGGGCTTTTATTTTAAATTAAATTTTTATTTTTTTCATTATATTTTCAATAGCCCAAAAACCAACAAAAAGGGCCCAAAAATAAATTACAAAGGGTTTTTTCCATTTTTTATTCCCCCCGGGGCCCTTTTCGTTTTAAAAAGGGTATAAAAACGGAATCCCCCGCGGGACCCCCGGGAAAAAATCCCCCCCTGCGGTGGGTTTTATCCCCCTTTTCTAAACCCCCTGGAGCTAAACAATAAGTGGTGTTTTTTGGGGATAAAAAGGTCCTGTGTTTTCCCTTTAAAAATTTAAAAAAAATCTAAAAGTCTTAAATCCTTAAATTTTCGATACTTTTTCGGGTTTTTAAGAAAGGGCTGAAACCCCATAAACCCCCTTTTTTTTTGAACCCAAAAAATGCTTTTGGAAAGGGTAACTAAAAATTTTCTTTGGCCTGAAAACCTTTTAATTTTTATTTTTTATTTTTGTTTTTCCGTCAACTTGTATTTGAAAAAAAATTTTGGAGTTTTTTTTCCCCTTTTTCCCCTTCCCAGCATAATTTTAATTGTTTGGGGCCTTTTTTGGGGGGAACCAAAGGATTGGGGAGGGGGGAAGTTTTTTAGGGGGGAAAAACCCAAAAACTGGGGAAAATGAGGTCCCCTTTAATAGTTCTTTTTTTTACGTTTTTGTCCAAAATATTGAACCCCCATCTTTTCCCAAAAGTTTTTGGGTTTTCCTGGTTTAAGGATTTTTTTAATATTCTTTTTTACCTTTTTTTAAATTAAAAATTCCCTTATTCCAACGGGAAAGGGAAAAAGAAAAGTTTTTAAAGGCCAAGTTTTTTTTTAAAAATTTCCTTAAAAAAAAACTTTATTTTTTTTTAACCCGGGGAAAATTTCTTGTGTTTTTCCCTTCCAAAAAATTTTTTGGGGCTTAAAAATTTAAGTTGTTCTTTCTTTTAAGGGGTTTTCTAATTTGGAATTTTTTCATGGTTTTCAAAAATTTCTAAAACTCATATTTTAAATTTCACAACAATTTTTCCAAAACGTGTCAAAAAATTAAAATTTTTAAAATAAGGGGGAAAAATTAAAAAATTTAAAATAAAAAAAAATTTGGAAAAAACTTTTTGGGAAAAAAAGAAGGGGGAAAAAATTGGGGTTCGGGGGTTTCAAAAAAAAGACATTCAGGGGGACCTGGCCATCCCAAAGCCACCTATAAAAAAACCCCCAACAAAAAAAAAGGAAATTGGGGTTTTCTTCAACCAATGGTTTTTAAACCGAGGGTTAAATATAGTCCGGGTTAGAAAAAAATAAAAAAAAACCCCAAGGGCCCAGAACAGTAGGCCAAAAAACAAAAAAAGGGGCAGAAAAAAAAACCCCATCCCAAAAAAATAACAAAAATGGGGAAATTGGAATTGAAATAAGGGTTTCTTCGGGCCCTCACCTTTTTGGGCCAGAAAAAACGCCAAAAGGGACTTTTCCCCCGGTTCCCCCCTTTTGGGAAAAATTTTCCCCATTTGGGAATTAAAAATTGTTGTTTAATTAAAAAATTTTTTTAAAAAAAAAATTTAAAAAAAAAAATTTTCCTGTTTTTTCATTAAAAAATTAAACCCTTTTTAAAGGGTTTGGTTTTGGGTTTTTAAAACACATCTTTTGTTTGGGGTTGGAAAATTTTTGGGGAAAGAAAAAAATAATTTTCCATCCAGAAAACACAGTGGTCCCTTTTCCCAACTAAATTTTTATTTTTTAAAACCGTGGATTTTTCCCCACAATCTTAAAAATTGGAAAAGGGTTTGAAAAAACTTAAAAAACCCAGGGAAAAAATTTTCCCCAAAAAACCTTGAAAAAAGGGGGAATTAAAGGGCGAACCCCAAAGGGAAAAAAACCTTAAATAAAAAAGCGTTTGGGGGACCCCCCTTCGGGGGCTTCGGGTTTTAGAACTAATAAATACCCTGTTACAATAACCCCCCCAAAATTGCCCCCTTCCCCAAAGGGAAGAAAAAAGAAAATTGGGGCTCCTTTTTTGGAAGGAGGGGGAAAAATGGGACCCCTTTTTAAAAAACCGGCAAAATAAAAGTGGGCCCCTCCCCAGGCCAATATTTTTTGGGGTTTCCCTAAAAAAAATTTGGGGTTTTAATTTTCCCCGGGGATTCAATATTTTTGTTTTTTGGGTTTTTTGGTTTAATTTTTAATTTTTTCCTCAACCCATGGTACAATTGTCACCCCCCAAAACTGGGGGATGTCCCACAGTTTTTTAAAGAACAAAAGTTTTCCCAGGGGACAAAACAGTTTTTTTTGGGCTCATTATGGACGTTATTAGCCCTTTAAACCCCAAATTTTCCCCTAACTATGATGAAAAAACGGGCCATAAAATACCATTTAAACAAGGTTTAACCTTTATACTGAAGAATGAAAAATTTTTTCTACAATCTTCTTTTGGGAGTATTTATATAAAAAAACAATTACTTTAAATTCCCGAGGGGGAATTTTTTCCTCCAAATGTAGGGGTACCCTTGGGGGCCACAGCGTCGCCATCCATGGCGAAATTTGTTCAGGGGCATGGGGGAGCAAGAACCATCTATGCCCAATCATAACCCATTTTCTGACTGTATCCTCGGGTATGGGCCTACATCGACGACCTCTTGTTTATTTGGGGGGTCGCATGTGGGCCCAATACCGGAGTTTGTTCATTTTTTCTTAAGGGCAACCATTAACCTCCGGTTTACATAAATTTTTTTAAAAAACCCTTTCTAAAACCCTTTTCTGGACTTTTTGTTTTAAAGGAGAGCTTTGGGGGGCAGGATCACCCCCTGATGTTTCAGGAAACTAAAACGGGTTGGTAATACTGTCCCTTGGGGCAAAACAGTTGCCTCCTATTCTAAAATTTAATTAAAAATCCCCTAGGGGGGAGTTTGAATAGAGCACGAAGGTTTTTATGATGACAACCAAATTTATAAAGCAGAATAGAAACCATAGAAAAAAGTTTAAAAAATTAAAGGGCTTTACAGATAGCCACTTAATATAGCAAAAAAAAAAAATAAAGGGGGAAAAACCAAAAAATGCAGTTGACAGAAAAAATAAAAAAAGGGGGATCAAAAATTTAAAAAACATAGCCTTACATCTCACCCCCTTATAGTTTTAAAATATGATTGTTTTTAAAAAAATTTTTCTACAGAAAACTTTTAATTTTCCCTTTAAACCCGGCCCCCCCCAAAACGGCCCCCTTTTAAGATGGGGGGTCAGAATGGTGAAAAAGGGAGTAGAAATTGGGGGGACATCTTTTCCCCCTATTGGTTTTTCTAGTAAAAACTAAACTAATAACGGGTTTTTAAACCCCTAAAAAGGCAAAAAAAAAAAGGGCGGGAAGAAACTATTTTTAAGTGTCCCAAATATAAAACAAAACAGATACCTTTGCGGGGAAAAAAGGGAAAAAATTAAAAGGGTATAAAATTAACATTTATTTAACGGCGATCAGTTTCTTTTTATTTTTCCCTTTAATCCAATGCATTATTTTGCAATAAATTTATGTTGGAAAGCAGTATTCTTTAAGCTGAAAAAACCAGAACCCAGGAAAAATTAGCCGGCACCCGTAAGTTTCTTTTAAACAAAATTGGGGTGCATCGGGGAAACTTTTTTAAAGTCACACGCAGGCGCCCCGGGTTTGTTTCGGGGTGCCGGGGTATGGGAACGTTTTTTAATCCCCCTTGCAGTGGAGGGGGACGGGGAAAAAGGGTTTGCCCCTTTGGTTTGGGGGTTCTGGACCCACATTTTTGGGAAACCCAGAGTCCGGTGGGAAAATGAACAATAAAATTTTATTTTATGTATATATTTTAAAGGGTCCTTTCTGGGGTATTCTGGCTATTGAAATATATGAAAAAAGTTTCAAAGCATACTTAAACAATTATATCAGTAGCGATAGCTATATGTCAGTGTTTTTAATTTGGAGGAAATGACGTGTATATCCACGTAACACCTCCTCCTACTATTTTAATGAACACAATTAGAATGTTCTTTGAACCGTGAACAAGGGCAAAAATTCTCTGTGCCTGAAACGCGTAGGTTTTTACCTTTCTATGTTTGTACCGTCTGCACCATGATGTCTTGAAATAAATTGGAGCATTTTTTCACCTTATCTTCGCTGGATCCTTCATGTTTCATGAATTTATGCTGCTACATTGGGCTCTTTGCCGGGAGCCAGGATTCCGGGCGCCGGTGGAAGCTACCTATTCAGCTGGGAATCTGATTGCTATACAACGTGGGGACGTGAGGTGAGCGATCCTTCAGACTGTTGCTTTTCTTGCCTTTACGTAGATTAGACTTAGCTAGACTATATGAGCAATTTTTATATTATCATGGTTGTAATAGTGGTGACAGCGATTTGATTGCGGAAATCCTTGTTGTTGAAGCACAAAATATTTTTTCCTTTAAAGGAGTTACAAGAAATTAAGAACAGTTCTTTTCCCAAAGATGAGTTCATTTCTATGACAAATTATCTTCCTGACTTTCAGACTGGTCATTTCTTTGTGTTTAGATCCAAGCTTATTATATTGTTATTTACTGGGACCTTACACCTTATTTAGTAAAACTTTACCTTATCTTGTATAGTTTTATCCTCTTATGTTTTATAAGTATTAGCTTTGAGGTGTTGATTTTTCAATAGAATCCTTAAGAATCACTCATTGTTACACTTGGTGTCAGAAGTGGGATATTACATAGTACAAAAACACTTTCTTAAAGAGGGACAGAAGATAAGATTTCTTAGTGATATATATAGGTTGCTTCTTTCTAGATAATGAGCACTCGTATTATGTGAAAGTGACAGATATTTGGAAAAAAGGTGATAAGCAGGCCTCTGTAAGCTGCATGTAGTATGAAAAGGGTTGTGTCATGTCACCAGCCTTGAAGCAGTTTGCTAATGCTTTCAACACATCAGTACATTTCAACATATCATTACTAGGTAAAGTATTTTTGATAAAAATGTTATAAATTCATTATAAACAACTATTGACCTTTATCATTGGAACATCCCATTTTACCATGATAAAATAGGGCTCAGTGAAGAGTATACTTTTAAGGTCCTTTATATGATCTAAATACTGAGTGAGTTTAAGGTATTCTTTAATTTAAAACATTAATTGCATATCCTCAAGATATGTTATAAATGTCTGATGGGATTTACTAATCAAAAAACTCACTTAGATTCTAGCCCACAGTTAGCAATTGTAGCCAACAATCTAATGTGCATGATAGTCTATGATGCTCTCCCTAATAGCAGATATTAATGAAGAATCAAACCTATCTAGTTGTAATTTCATTAATCCTTTGTTTTCATGGGAGATACACACTACCAGAGGTGATTGGCTATGGGTTCTTACTTTCTTCCAAATGAAACTAATATGCATGCTTGGCTGAGCTAAGGGTATATTTTTATAGTTGGTTTGGTAGAATGTCTGTTACATTTACAGGTAGTTTACGTGTATGACCAGCTTTAGAAGTTTAGTTAGCTGGATATAACTGTATGTCTGCTGGGATCTGATACCTTTAAGTGGACTGTTCTTTAGAAAGATCCAAAAAATAATGCACACAAGTCTGGAACTTATATGCACACATGCATGTGCAGCAGAACATCTTTATATCTAGAAATTTGAATAGCTGGGAGACTGAAATATGACTGGATTTGATGGAAAATCATGTGATCAGATCTAATAACTTAAAGGGGTTTTCTCGCTACAAAGATTATATCTCTAAAGATGGGGACAGTAAAAATAAGCACTTTTGCAATTGGTTTGCATTACCTAAGTCACTTAGTATAGCAGATCTGAGCCAATCTGTGCATCTATAGCTATTTCTGCAGCAGGTGAACGGGATACGCCACCTTTTCTGTGATTGGCTGACTGACATTTCATTCAGCCTGTTCAGACACGCCCCATGTTCAGACACACCAACTGCGCTGTAATTACCTGCCTGCACTCAGTACTTACTCCCCTCTGAGCTGTTGAAATTGAAAGGGAAACTAACTGCCTGTGATGATTGTGTGTGTATAACAAGGGTTGTCTCAGCTTCTCTCTATGTTATAGCTCTGTGTAAAAGATCTGGGCAATTACTCAGTCCCTAGCTGCTAGATTCACTCTATCCTCATATAACACAGTCTTACACCCTGTGCTCCCCCCATATAACAGCCTTATAGAGTCTGCTCTACCTCCTGCCTCATAACATAGGGGGAGGGGGGGCATCGTGCCTTTCTCACATTTGTTTAATCAGTTCAGGCTGTATGTATGACTGCTAACAGCAATGCAGGTGTTCTGGCCACAAGGATTGGAGCCTGGGAGCTGTGACACCCACCCCCTTCCACTGCTTACACAGAATGAGGATGTCACAAATCTTCAGTGAGGGGAGATACGCCTCCTGGCAGGAGAGACACGCCTACTGAGAGGAGAGACTCGCCCCTTGATTTGAAGCTGTAATAGATAGAAAAAGCTCAAGTCTGTGAAAGCGAGTGATAAAATGATAAAACCCCTTTAAAGCCTCCATGAATTGGGAGACTCTTACAGTTTGGCAAACTATTGCTGTTAAATAATCTCTCTGGATGTTTTTAGAGGCAGTAGATTAATGAAGATTAGCAGCCAACTAGAATCATTCACATTTTAGAGAATTAATAGAGAAATGTAAAAAGATTCACATATCTATGGTTATAACCCATTCCCTTGCAATTGAGTTTTTATATAACTGAACATATGAAAAACTGCAATGCTTTGCTCTAAAAGCCATTGGAAATTTTAAATATTAATGAAGAGGAAGATTTTTGTAATTTTGGATATTTTACACTGGTCAGGATGTATATCTATCTACTCAGTATTTATTTATTTTAAAGAAAAACTTAAGCAGGTAGAAAACAGCTTCCATGCTTAATACTGTCCCACAATAAATAAGAAAGGGATTCTTGTTGGGTTCCTTTAAACTTCAGAGCACAGGGGCCATCAGAACTTCCACCTCCTGTAGGTATGGCTCCGGCAAAGGCCAGGACATAGTACTTATATCATGTGTATCAAGTGCCAATGGCAGATGAACATACTATGTTTTGAAATTTTGTTTTGTAATATCCAAATTAAAAGCCTGGAATGTTCCCATGTGATGATTACATCAGAAAAAGATCATTTTAATATTAGCACACAGCAGTTTATATCTTTGTTTTGTGGCAATTTTTTCAAAAACTTCAATGTACCCTGTCCGCATATATACTATGCAACCCAAGCCTAGAGAAGTATGAACAAGCTTTTAGAACTAGAAATTATTGACAGATGGAATCACAAAGTCCCCCCCCCATAAAATGTAGGAAAACAGCTGATGTGTGTAGACTATGATTTTGTATGCCGACTTAAAATGCAATGAGCTGTCTCATTTATTTGTCAAAGAAAATATACATTGCAAAGATAAAGGAAACTCCAAAGAGTACAAACACAGGTCAACATGCCTATGTCAAGTATGTCCAGTATTTTCTGTTTAGATACTATGGGCCACATATAGGAAAACTGTTTCGGTCTAAAACTCACTTTTTTGCCCATCGTAACCTATGTGCAAAAAGTGTGTTTTAGACCTAAACAGTTTTCATACATGTGGCTCTATGTGTTTCATTTTGCTAAGTAGTCTCTAATCCGTATGGGTTATCCCATCAAGCCAGAGACATGCGAATATGTTCAAATGATGTTAAGAAAAGGGGAAAAATATGAATAAAGGAAAGTCTTAGGGCCCGTTTATACGGCACAGGACAAATATCCGTCGGTTTATCCGACCGGTATTTGTCCGGTTTGTGTGCCGTGCACACGGCCACAAGAGGACGGCTTTTCTCCGTGAGGAGCAGAGAAAAGGCCTCCCCCTTCGCATTCACTTGTTCATATTCCGTCCGAAAACCGGATGGAAGAATGAACATGTAGAATGTTTTTCGGGCAGTGGGGACTGCTGCACAGGTTTTCCATAGAGCCCCATGTATTGGTTTACGGACGGTTTTTCAGACAGTTTGCAAAACCGCAAACCGTCTGAAAAACCGGCCACAAACCGGTGCAGTGGGGACAAGCCCTTACTCAACTAAGAAGGTCTGTAGCATAAACATGTTCAGGTATGCTTGGGCTGGAATTGGGTGTGGGGATCAACTAAGGAAAATATTGCTTTGCTGCAATGGATATGCTCCGTCTACTGTTTACTTATTTTTGTTCCTTAAAAGATGGACAACACTAGTACTCTGTGTTATGGCTAAAAGAAATATTTATGGTGGTGTGGGCAGAATAGAAAGGATGTGGAAAGAGAAATATTGCAGAGAAGATGTCACCTGTGAGTCACTGGATGTAATTGTGTAACTGTCTGCTCACTACTGTACTTTCCTATACATTCTGTAGTGATGAATTTAAAGTAAAAGGATTATTCATCCATTGACAGCGTCTTTAAAGACCCCAATATTGCCCATCGTGTACCATGTAGATCTCAAGATGCTCTTTATTTCTGACAGTAGATCTCCAACCCTCTAAGTTTGCCTACTCCCAGTCTACTTTTTGAATATACCTAACCAAAAATGGAAATTCACATGTCTAATATTAATTGAATTGATTAAATTATAACAACTGAGCTAAAATGATCCATTTTCTCAGAAGATACATTGACAAATATGTAATTAATATAATGAGAAACGAATATTAAACAAAGAATTATGAAATAATCAGGTTTTTCAACATTTCATTCGCTTCTTAATAGACCTTCTTTCATGCAATGTGATATGCGTTCTTTTGTATTTAATTAAAACTTATGTTGTCAGGTTGTCAACGTCTGTGAAATGTTCAATTGTGGATTTGTGAATGGTTCCAAATACGTCAGTTTTTATAATGGATCGACAAAAAATTTTTGGTTTTGTGGCCCCTTCAACCCAGCTTTGATTTTTTTTTTTATAGGGTACTTTAGCAGATAAGGTGTTTTAAGGAGAGGCATTGAGGATGATAATGTTAAAAGATCATAGCAATTTCTTATCGGTATTGTTATATAGTGTTACTAATCACATAATTACTTCTTTCATAAAGGTGTTTGGCTCTGCACGAGCAGGAGGCTGTCAGTGGCTGGTCTAACCTCAATTTTCACTTCACAAGAAAATCATTAGTACTTTACAGAAAACCTCCCAAACATTTGGCGCATGAAATAAGCACCTCTGTAGTTCATTTGTATCTGCTAGATAGAGAAAAACTAAACAATTACCTTCTACGTCCAGCTTCTGATGAAATATTAATGGAATGGTTATGTCACCTCTTTAATTGGCCTTAGAAGTGAATTATACGAGAACTAAATATACTTTAAAGTTTGGAATAGATCTCTATAAAGGATGCCTGGATAGAGCTTGCTCTGGTGATTTGCATTCTGGGACCTGTAGACAGGAATGGAACAGTAATTCAGTGTAACTGTCTGTCATGAAGGAAAAGGTGAATCTTTTAGTTTGTACTTTGAGTTAGTATATACAGTATCTTTGCAACCTGGGTTTAGTAGAGTCTTCACCCATTAACCTGTATAGAGGGATCTGGTCTTCGCAGGGAACCCCAAGGTTGCTATCCTTGGAAGTAATAAGAGATAGCGATCTGAAGGATGGTTTGATGCTGGTTCAATTCTTATATGTAAGTTTTAAAATCGACATGTGTTTTGCACAACTTTTAGGCAATCCATGTCATCAATAGCCGTACACCGCCACGACCTGGCTAACACTATGCTGCTCAGGCTTGAACTGGCCCACAAGGAAATAGGAGAAACCTCTGGTGGGCTCCTGAGCAGAGCAGATCTTGAATTTCTGGGTCTGAAGCAAAGTTACAATTAGTAAATATGTCATTATAGTACACGAGCCAATAGTATCCTTTGCTTAGACAGTAAGGCAAATGGGAGGGTCTCTCTAAATAAGACAAAAAGTGCAGACATTGGTGGAGGAGGAGATTATTTGTCCACATCAGCTTTTAATTTGCCATGGACCAATGGTACCACCACACTGGGCACAACAGGGGATACATTAATAGCGAAAGTGCAATCACTGAGATAACTTGGGGTTTATAGCAGTGAAACAGTAAAGAGTAAAGTGACAGCAACACTGTCCCATTGCATGTATGTTCAGCTAAGCTATTTGGAGTATGTCCATTGACAAGCTTGTCTACCATATGTATTGATAAGCAGCAGAATTGTGAATGCAGCTCTGGGCTATTATATAAGCAGAGGTATCAGTTACACGTGGACCCTGGTGCCTGGGGGGACGTCAACGATCCAAGAGCTTCAAGTTACATTCTTGAGTACTAAATAAGTCATATGATGTAGATACAAAGTTACTAAATGTAGATGTAGGCAATATCTTGATGCTTGGGCTGAAGCTGCCTATAGACTTTGATTTGCCAGCCCATTTCAGTAGACAGAAGTGTCCGCCAGCCTCTCAGTCTTCTCATGCTATGCATGCACATACATATAAATCATATTAATGATATATTAAAGGGGACTAGTCAATAACTTGCAACTAAGCAACTTTCAGCTGACTATAAATAGCCTTTACAACTTAGCTGGCCATGCAATTGTTTGTTTGTCCTACAGCTAATCCTTCAGACTCCATCATTGACATGCATGTTCAGTAGAGCCAAAAACTTTCTATTGGTACCACACACCTGCTCTCCTACATAGACTTAAGCCTACTATACCGGATTGTTGCTGGAGATGTGGGAATCCAGGGGCAAACATACAACATGTGTTTTGGGATTGTGGAGGGTTACGGCCGTTCTGGTTAATGGTTCAGTCCTTGGTCGCTGATATTACACAGATTAGGGTCCATCTTACCCCGCAGACCTTTCTTCTAAACGTCCCTTATGCCCCTCTAGGTCGTAGGATGGGAAGACTCTTCCTATATTATAGTGACTGCTTCCAAATGCCTTATAGCTAGATTTTGGAAACAAGCTTCTATTCCTACTCAGCATGACTTAAGTCTCCGTTTGCAAGAAGTTAGACGAATGGATTATCTCACTGCTCTATCTCACAACCAACTAGACCTATTTAATCGTATTTGGAAACCTTGGGATGTTTACTGTATCCTACATGACTTGTAGTTTTCTACTTTAGTATAATTGGATTGCAAACCTAGTGTTGGGGGCCTGAGTTTTTTCCCTGTGTGTCTTGTTCTTGAACTTTCCCCTCCCTCACCCTGTTTTGTTAGTCTGTCTTTTTGTCTTGTAGGTGACTTTGTCACTTTAGCCATCTGCAGGCCTGTTTCTCACTGGCTCCAGAGAAAGGAGCTAATGGGATGCAGACTAGGGTTGTACTCTACTTAGCCCATTGAGATTCGCTTGTTCAAAACTGCACTTTGTGTTAACTATTTTGATTGCACAATATCTCTATGATAATTATTTTACGGCTTTGTTGAACGTATTTTGGTATTGAAAAACCTTATTGAAAACTTTAATAAAAATTTACAGTTAAAAAAAAAAAAAGAGCCAAAAACTTTCAAATTTTCTGTAACAACACTTTTCCCATTTTTTGCATTTGTTGTCACCCATAAGCTGCAATATTTTTGGGTAATGTTCTCAACTACTATATATGAAGTATGCACCTAGCAAATCATCAAGATTGGCTGCGGGCAGCTTCCTTTGCAATTACCGACCAGTAATGTCCCAGACGTGCTCGATTGGAGACAAGTCTGCAGGCTATGGTAGGACATTTAGGCCATGCAGACTGCTCACAGTAGCATGAGCAACATGTGGCCTGGACTTGTCCTGTCAAAAAATGGCTCCTGGGACACTTGGGAGAAATTGCTGTACCACTGGTTCCACCACCAAATGAATGTAACGCTGAGCTGTTAGTGTATCTGAAATGAAAACTAGAGGCATCCGGCTACCATACATTATGCCACCTCTCCCCTCACAATCCCTGGAGTAGGACCAGTGAGATATCTGTTTGTGAAGGCCTCTGTATGGCATTGCCCATGTGGTCCCCAGACATAAGATCAGGAAGACCCAGCACTGGCATTGAGGATCGAAAGAAGGTGAATATAGGGTTTTTATTCTATTGACCTACATACGCATATTATTTAATTTTCCTATGACCTGGACAATCACTTCAAAGGGTCACTTTCATCACAAAGGAGTGTTTTTGTTGAAACCAATATTCCTGGAAAACTATTTTTTTTTTTTGGCAGTTTTTTTGCCCCGGCAGTTCAATGCAAATAAAAATTACATATTACGTCAAGTCCTTTTCTAGCTGTGGAGAGATAAAGCTTCTGAATGGTAGGGCTGACTCAGCTCACTTTACAGTTAGTGCTGCTTATCTCTATGTCTTCTCATTACAAATAGTAGGTAATGAAATAATGACCACTCTATTGTTCTCTGGACAGGGATGGATAAGATTAGACTAGAGCTCAGGGCAATTAAAAGAGTCATACAAGAAAGGATAATGGGGAAATATTTTTACCGCACAGGAGAGGTTTTTTTTTTTTTTACACTTATTAGGTGCTGCTGATTATAGTTACTTACACGTCTTAGGCCATAGCTGGCCATGAAAGAAGATCTGAAAAACAATCTTCTTACTACTGTGCTATCAGAGCTCAATCAGGGGAAGACAGAGAAACAAGCCAGTAAGTAATTCACCAAGGGCAACTTTAAAAAATTATGTTAGAAAAACCAGCCACCTAATTAAAACAATATCCATGTAATTGTCGCATATTGCTGGTCACTAAATAACTGCTGGCTGAACCCTCGTTGGGCCAACTGCTATCTTTTATGATTTCCCCAAACACATTCACCTTCATGCAGAGGCGTAACTTCAAGCTCTTGGGCCCCAGTGCAAAAAGTGAAATGGGCCCCCCCAGGTGCCATGCACCATTTACAATACTGGTGTCTTCTTATTTGGCAGAAGGGCTTTTGGGCCCCCTCAGGCTGTAGGGCCCAGTAGAGACTGCTACTGCTGCACCCCCTGTAGCTACGCCCATGCCTTCATGTCTGTTTTCTGAATGGGAAAATGGAGGTCGTCTTCTGCCCGACTTCTCTGGTGGTGGCCTATTTTCTGAGGACAAAAGAATTGGGCAGTTGTAGTCCGTCTAGGAAGAGTTGGCCCCCAGTAAACATTAGATGGCCAAAATCAGCTGGTTTGGCCGCCAATCGTCTACTGTATATGTCCAGCTTTTGTCGACAAAACATAGTGTTGGAATGTTAAAAGAGGTTGCTCAAAAGTGCAAGACATTAAAATACAGATGTAGCAATGCTAAACTTGACAGGTAATGAATCATGAAATATTGGCACAGAAAGAATGAATATAGGAGAGGCGAGTAACTTTTTTTATTTCTAACAAACAGGGGGCAGTATATGGCTACAGAAGGCATGTCTATAATTACAGGGGGATGTCTATAACTACAGGGGGCAGTATATGGCTACAGAGGGCATGTCTATAATTACAGGAGGATGTCTATAACTACAGGGGGCAGTATATGGCTACAGGGGGCACGTATTTACCTACAGAGGGCATGTATATAACTACAGGGGGCAGTATATGGCAACAAGTAGCAATTATATACCTAAAGGGGGGAGTATATGGCAACAAGAGGCATGTATATACCTACAGGAGGCAGTATATGACTACAGGGGGCAATATACACTACAGGAGGCATGTATATGTCTAAAGGGGGCAGTATATGGCTATAGGGGCATGTATATAGCAACAGGGGGCATGTATATACCTATAGGGGCAGTTTATGGCTACAGAGGGCATGTATATACCTATAGTGGCAGTATACGGCTGCAGGGGGAGTTAATATACCGATAGGGGGGCATATATATGCCCATAGTGGGCATGTATATACCAACAAAGAGCAGTATACGGTTACAGGGAGCATTTATATGGGCAGGGGGCGCTATATGTCTACAGGGGCAGTATATGGCTAAAAGGGGAAGTATACGGCTACAAGCGGCATGTATATACCTGCAGTGGGCAATATATGGCTACAGGGGGCATGAACATACCTACATGGAGCATGTATATGCCTACAGGGGGCTGTATATGGCTACATGGGGCATGTATTTACCTACAGGGAGCATATATATCTACACAGGGCATGTATTCCTACAATGGGCTGTATACCTACAGTGGCCTCTATGTTCCTACAGAGGGCATGTCTTCACCTATAGGACACTGTATATATCTTCAGGGAGCATATACACCTACAGAGGGCTATATATACCTACAGGGGGTCTACCTACTAACAGGTGCTCTATATACCTGCCCACCTACAGGGGCTATAGCCTGAGGGGGTTTTTATACCTACCTACAGGTGGCTACCTACTTACGGGGGGCCTTTATATCTACCTACCAGGGGCCTGTATACCTACTTAGAAGGGGGTTTACCTGTCTACCTAGTTTTGGGGGTGTGCCTACCTAGTATATTGGAGGTTTACTTACATAGTATATGGGGACAAAAAAGATGTGATGGTGATATTTAGTCATGGTGTGGAGGAATTATTCAGTCACTATGTGGTGGTGATATGTGGTCATGATGTTGTGATATTATTCAGTCACTATGTGGTGGTGATATGAAGTCATGATGTGGTGGTGGTATGTGGGCGTGATATTTGGTGGTGTTATTCAGTAACTATGCGGTGGTGATAGGTGGTCATGGTGAGGTGTATTATTCAGTCAGTATGCGGTGGTGATATATGGTTATGATGTTGGGGTATATGGAATTTTTGGTAGTCGCCTTGGTTTTGTGTAGTGATGTTATTTGGTAACTATATGAATGTTATTTAGTGGCTTTATACTTAGTACTTTGTGTTTAAGTTGAAGCGATACTGGGCAGGACACTGTACAGGTGGTGGGGGCAGGGAGGAACAGTGGGTCCCAAAAATTAACTTTTCTAGAGGGCCCTAGGCACTCCAGTCCAAAACTGGTGGAAAGTATAAAATAACAAACCTGAAGTCCTCTTCCCACTGCTCAAGCGACAATACTCTGGAGGTGCCTGCCGGTCTTTGTTTACTTTTCTTGGAGGATTATGTGCCATACATATACAGCTGCAGCCAAATATCTGGCTTCAATGGTCATGTTCCATTTATTCTAGCATCACTGCCCTCCATCACTTCAGGATTACATACAAAGACCGAAAGGGACTACTAGAGCAGTGGCGGGGGATTCAACAGGTACGGGTGTGTTCATGGTTTAGCATCTGTTGGTGGTATCTGTCGGGATCCTGTACAAAGGGTACTTTGACAGATACCTCTGTGGAGCCATGTTGGGACTATGTTTTGGACTGTGTTTGCTCTACTTCCGGGCACAATACGGTATATATTTGATTTACCACATATCTGGCACATAAAGTGTATTCCTCTGGAAAAAGCGGACTCATAGTCAAACAGAGACTAAGTTTGCGTCATTCTCTTCTATGATTTCAAATTGACAAGCCACAAAGCTTCTGGGAAAATATCCTCTGGACAGATGAGACAAAGCTGGAGCTTTTTGGCAGGTTACATCAGCTCTAAAATGAAGCATGGAGGAGGCTTGGGTATGTTTTTGAGATGATTTCCCACATCTGGCACATGGTGTCTTAGTGCAAGTTACAATGCAATCTTAAGACCATAAGGCATTAAGAGTTACATAAATTGTTTGTTTGCAGTCAGGGGCGTAACTACAATTTATAGGGTAATAAAATGCATAGCAAAAGGAGATAAAATAGCAGCATAAGTAGCAATAATTAAAGGTATAAATAATACCTCCACATATCAGAGAACCCAAATAGAAGTCTTGTAAAGCAGAAAGCCACCAACTACTTGTTCCCTACAAAAAGTAACGTTGTTTTTGTACCTGAGTGTGGCCCCTTAACCTCTGGGTCCCATAGCAGTAGTTATGGCTTTTATGCCTATAGTTATTTCCATGTTGACAGTGAGTGCCTCAAGAATTTGTGCAACAAAATATACATATATAAGGTCAACATGTATGAATGGGGCTGCGCCAGTTTTCTGGCGTGCCTTGTGGCCCAAAACCTGTTGTAGCCCTGTTTTATATATGTATGAACAGCTGTATGGCCAAATGTCGGCATTCTGCAGACATGACACTTTTGAATGTAGCAAGTTTGTGGGGGCGTGTTGCGTCAGAATCTTAAGATTGTGCCAAAGTTTAGCGCAAAACGTACAAATGCAAAGTTTGGTGCATAACTATTGTACAAATCCATACCAGTTTCGAAGTGGCATGGCTGAGACAAATTTTGAAATAGAACGGGACACATGTATAAAGTACTGAGACACTTTCATACATACTGGTGCCTTCTACACTTCTCTAAAGCGATTTAAAACTAGCGTGTTGGCCCCAGGTTTCGTACATGGCCCCCCATTGTTACAAGTATCATCATTTTTGTCCAGGCCAATGTCATTTGTTTGTTTTTTAACATTTTTTGGTTGCGTCACAATTCAAAAGCAATGTCTAATTTTCATTAGTTGATTTTCAGTAAATTTAAATGTATTATTACTGTTGTCAGTTTCAAGTTATTTCAGTGACCATTTAACGTAAGGGTAACAACAATTTTGTCCATGTGTCTAGTTTTTGGTTAACAAAGGTCATACTTTATAGGGTTTATCACCATATGTTTTCTGTAGGGGCTTTATGGATAATCTACGGCTAAACCTATCTCCACATGAGAGAGGAAGCCTAACACTGTGGCCATACACAGGACTTTACTGCTGAATAAGTTGACCTGCACCTTCCCGGGAAGTCTTCACATTATGTTCTCATTCTAAATTGCAATGCAGGAGGGATTGTGGCTGAACAGCCCCTGAGCAGAAAAGCACCAGGCCACCGTGCATTATTTTTCTTCTGTTTATACAAACCTTTGTGGACAGAATCAATGAAAATTGAAAGTTTCAGAGTTTTGTTGCCTGTTCGCTTGTTATCTACAAAACAGAACAACAGCACTAAAGACCAAAGGCATTGAAAAAACAATAGATTTGGTGAAAGTTATTTTCTTCTCTCCCCGAGTGCTTTGTTTATTCTGGGAAGTGGAAACAGATAACAAGGCTTATGGGACTTAGCTTGATAAGACAACCACCCCTGGAAAGGACGTGCGGAAAAGTACAAATTATCATTTTAAAAAGGATAAGTCAATTTAACTCTTGCATTAATATATTATTTACCTGAAGACGTCGTGATCTCCTGCAGGAATGGTAAATATGTTTTCAATTGTTTCTAAATGGACGCTCATCATTTCGGATCTTCCTCTTATGTACCCTCTTCCTCTTATGTTTCGAATATAAGACGCACCTAAGTTTTAGAGTTTTAGTTGTAACGAAATAAGAAAACAAAAAATTGAAGCTAAATGGTGTGCTAAAACATTTGGTAGAATAAGTGAATACTACTTTTTAAAAAATAAAAACACTTAAAAAAACAAAATCACATTTATATGTCAAAATATTCTAAGAGCCATAACTTTTTTTTTTGTTTTCTGTTAATGGAGCTGTTTAAGGACTTATTTTTTGTGGGATAAGTTGATGCTTTTATTGGTACTACTTTGGTGTACATTTTGATCATTTTTTATGCCATTTTTTGTAAGGAGAATGAACCAAAAAATGTAATTCTGGTGTGAAGTGTTATTATTTTTTTTTTTTTGCTGTGTTCATCAAACAGATGAAATAACATGATCATTTTATAGACTGGATTGTTATGCCCATCAGTTATGTGTACCTTTTTTGTTTTTCTTTTTTTCACAAAAATTGTTTTTATTGAGGAAATAGGGTTTTTTATGTGTGGGATTTTTCCAGTTTTCAGACGGTTTTTCAGGCGGTTTGCGGTTTTGAAGACCGCCTGAAAAACCGACCGAAAAATGCCAATGGGCTTAAAAAAACCCGGCGCAGCCCCCCGAGGGGGTTTTTCCGCCCAGGGGCTTTTCTGCCCGGGGCCGCTCCAAAAACATTGAGCATGTTCATTCTTCCTCGGGTTTCGGATGGAATATGAAACCTCAAGGGGAGGGGGGGGGGCATTTTTCCCCCCCCCCGGGCCGGGGGACAGTTGCAAAAAGACAAATATGGTCGGAAAACCGCCCGGGTATTTGCCCTTGCAGGGGGAACGCACCCAAAACTATTGGCACCCCCTGATTATCCTGGAGGTGCAGAGAGATGCTACAGTCACTGCTGATAGCAGTATATAGGGGGTTAAAAAGGCGGCATTTGGAGTTAGTTTGGAACTAGTTTGTGGATATGGTGGGGATCTGGACTAATTTGGGAGTCAATGGGGAAAAAATTACAACAAAAAGTTGCAAAAGGGTCAATTTCCACATGGATTTATATACCGTCTAAACCCCTTTAACACGAAAGGGAAAATTTTTGAAAAGTTATTCCAAGGGGTATCTTCTGAGACCGAATGCAAAATGTATAACACAGCCTCACAATTATGACATGACATTTTTTATCCTGTTGTTCTCTTAGGGAGCAGAATAACCTTTAGAAGCAAAACCATAATAAAATTCGTTTAAAAAATTCAAAGGGGGAGTCCCCCTCCCCTTTTCATGTTTGCACTGTTCTCTTTTTGAATGACCCTATAACAAAAAAGCAAAGGCGTATCCCAAATATTTCAGTGTGCATGATTTTAAAGGTTTTGTACAGGATTAGAAAAAACATGGCTGCTCTTTTTCAAAAAAACACACCACATCTCTTCACAGGTCATGTGTTGTATTGAATCTTAAACAGTTGCCAATTGCTCATTGATATAAAATAGGAATACTATAGTGGCTGACCCAAGATCCCCCCCTCCAATCACAAGTTTGGACATCCCAGCAGCCATTTTCAACAATCAAGGCAAGGGGATCGGCAATGCCCCCTATGTTCTATGGCCGCACCGTGTATTCTTACCCTGAAAATCTCCACAGTTGGTAATTGATTCTGCAAGGTTTTTGCAGAGTTGGCAACTGTACAGAAATCATGTAGGTACAGGAGTGGAGAGAAGGCAGGGTGGTTTGTTACTGTCCCTGCCTTACCGATTGCTGTAGACACAATGCCGAAATATGTTCCATGTATGCAACTCAGCAGGGAGCTTTCAGGCTTCCTGCTTCCATCCTCAGTGGTCACATGGTTGCTAAGGCTTGGTAATTGCAAGAACTGCTGTTTTGAAACAGACTCAGATCAGCTCTTCAGTCAGTACTGTGATTGTATTCCTTCTGTATCTGGGGCTGATATATCAGCCCCAGATACAGAAGAATTCAGCAAAAATAAAGAAATATATAAAAAATATGCGATATGTAAAAATATCCCCCCCGCCACACAATCTCCTCGGTTCTTTAAAGAGAATGTATCATCAGGAAATGACTTATTGTTTAGCTCATGTTTTTATGTCAAACATGTGTTTTAAGAATTTTTGGTTGGAGTTTTTTAATTTTTTTTCTTACATGAGTATTATTATTTTTAAAAAAAATCCTGAAGTCCTGCAGTTTTCACTTTGGCCATGAGGCCTAATAATAGTCTGACACTTCCTGTTCTGTAGAGAAATATTTTCAATAGTCTGCTCATCAGACTATGAGTATAGATAACACAGGATCCACCAGTCACAATAGGAGATGTCCCCTCCCTGCACACTGACTTCTTCCCAGGTCACAGATCATGCCTAGAAAACTCGATTTGTGCTCCCCCAAAAATAGTGTTCCAAACTATGCAAGATATGATTTTTTTTCTTTTTATTTGTACAGAATACAACAGAGAAAGATTACCTGTATATGACACTGAAATTAGAGGCATATACAGGTACAGCAAAAGCCCTACCCTTTTGTCCCAGTTTTCAGTAGTCTCCCAGAATAAACAGAAGGGTTGTGAAATATGGTCTATGGACAGATGTGGATATACAATTGGTGCAACTCTGCTGTTGCACAGTAGGTAAGAGAGCCCACTGTCACCTTAAAATAGTTTCCCACTGTTTATTACATTGCTAATAAATATCTAAGTCAATTAATTTCATGGCTAACAAGTACTGGTTGATTGTTAGAGGCATAGGTGCAGCTACATGGGGTGAAGAGGTAGCAGCCTCTACCGGTCCCCAGAGCCTAAGGGGGTTCAAAGACCCCTCTGCCACATAAGAAGACACCAATATTACAAATGGCTCATGGTAGGTGGGGCCGTTTCTAGATTTTGCATTGGGACCCAGGAGCTTTGATTAGAGAGACATAAACTGCTATTTTATGATGAGTTGGAGGCCCATATACTGTTTCGGCCTAGGGGGTCCTCTCCTGTCTGTGTCCACCACTGTATATGGAAGCTCTGCTATAGTTCTGTACAAAAGTAAACCCTAATATGGCAGTGTGAGTGAGGCTCAAAGGGATTGTCTAGCCAAATGGCTCGGACTGGTGGAAAACATAAAGAGGCCATGTTCACCTTACCAATCCCACTGCTTTTATTCTGACAGTTCCTGGGTTTCGCTGGTCTCTGTACTTCCTGGTCCCTCTTGACAAGACAAGTGACCACTACATCCAATCACTAGTGCAACAGTGACCAGATACAGTCAGTGACTGGGCCATGTGGCTATGTGTCTGTGTAGATAGGGGTCAAAAAGTAGAGACCAACAGAGGACTCAGAAAATATTGAATAACGCGTAGCTGGGGATTGGTAAAGTGAATATGGCCTCTTTTACAACAGTCCATCCATGTGAGTGATTTAAAAAACAAATTAAGCAGTCAAGCCACCCTTTTTAATCCATATAGATATACCAGTTCAGTGTAGAAAAGGGACCAGAAAGCAGACCTGGGAAGCATTGGCAAAGGGGAGGTAAGTATGGCCTCTTTTATTATTTTCTACTAGTCTGAGCCATTAAAAAATGACCTGGTAATCCTTCCCTTTCCAATCAATTTGCATGTAGCGTGTCTCTGTGTAGAGGAACTTGAAAATAGAGACAAGTAGGGGACTGTGAACCATCAGTAAAGGTGTAGCGGAGGATCAGTTAGGTGAGTATGGCCGCTTTCATTATACTCCACCAATCTGAGCAACCCTTTTTAATCAATATACATAAAGGATGTTTGTTTAGAGAGGGGTCAGAAAGGTGAGTATGACCTCTTCTATTATTTTCCACCAATCTGAGCCATTTTTAAGCAAATTAAATGACCAGGTCATCCTCCCTTTCTTGATGGGTAGGCGAAGGCAGGCGATCAACTAGGGCTCCACTTCTTCCCAAGCAGGAAGGGACACAAATAAGTATGGAGTGGGCTGAATATTACATTGGGAGGGGTGGGGTGCTACATGCCTTATTTGCCTTATTTGATCATTTGAACTGTAAGCAGGTGCACCTTGCGCCCTTCTACAGATCTCTTGTGCCCATAGATACCAACGTAACTAATCGCTCAAGCTTAAATTTGCCTTCTTTTTAAGTAGCGGTCCATTGGTCCATTCATATTTACCGCGTATTCCTTAACCATGTTAAAACCCATAGAGCAGAGCTCGTTATTCTATTGGCTATTTTAAAATTCCCGCTGTCCTTCTATTTGTCCTATTTTTTCTATATGTATAAATGGTCAAATAAGCTTACTGTCATGGCGGCCGCTGCCCCTCCGGCCGTTTCCGCGACCGCTGGTTTAGATTTAAAGGGCCAGTGTCCCCGGTAATTGGCTTAAATGTGCCGGTCGCTGTCCCTATATAATGAATCCCCGCTCTCCCGGCACCTGTTGCCAGATTGTTTGTGTGCTTAGAGAGAGTTTGGAGAGTCGGCCAGGATTCCGCCAGTGTACCACTGCCCTAACTCCGGGACGTTACGACGGACGTCTGCCCCTGCAGAGTCACTGCATCACCAGCTCCGGCAGATGTGTCCGAACCAATGCTGCCCGCCTAGACCTCCACCAAGCGACCGCTGCCCGTCACAACAGCACCTGATTGCCCTGCAAGCCTCAGCTCCTCCTGCTCTGGCACCCGGGACCTCTCAGCATCTGATCTGCCGCTCGCCCCCGCTCGCTAAGAAGGAGACCCCAAGAGTTCAGAGGTATACGTCAGTCAGTGTGATATACACATCGAGAAGCTTGGACTCAATTTCCCCCTTGAGGCGGGCTAAAGTCGCCTTCCATATTATTAGCCTCCTAAATGGCGAAAGCTCTGGCCTGGCCACTCCGCTGTGGGACCGGATGAGATTCCGCTAACGCTAACTGCAAGCCTTCCTCCAGGGGTTCCGAACTGTCTTTGAGGAACCTGGTCGTACCACCTCCTCTGACGAGCACTGCATCCGCCTCCGGTCAGGGCGACCTCCACTGTTGGACACTAGCTCTGTGCAGTTCGGCACTCTTAGCCACGGAGTTAGAACAGGAAACAGTGAGGCTCTGTGTGGCTACCTTTCAGGCAAAGGCTCTCGGGAGTATTAAGGACACTCACGGGTCGAGACCTGCCTACCTCACTGGACGAACTGATTCCGGTTGGCCCACCCGATCGATAACCGTTATGTCGAAAGTACAACAAGGATCTCCGCCTTCCAACGCGAGTCCACCCGACCACCCGGCTACCCTCGCTTAGCTCCCTGTCTTCCACACCCCTCCCACTCCTCCTCCGCCAACGGTTTCTTGAGGACGAACCCAACATGCAGGTTGAAAGGGCACATCTGACCCAGGAGGAAACGCTCGTCAGCGCGTCTCACAGTTGTGCTTTCTACTGTGGCGGTTCCGGTCACTTCAATGTAACTGTCCGTGCGCCCGGAACACCCGCACCTAAGGGCTCGTAGGAGATGGCAACCCTAGGTGTCAGTGCGGCCTTCTCCCCGTCTGACCATTTTTGGTTCTTTGCGGAACCCTCAGCCGACAGCACCTTCCAGACACCCGCCTTCCGGACACGGGTTCCGCCGGTAACTTCATTTAGCCATGCACTGATGGTGTCTCAGTACAGGCTTCAGTGACCTCTCCTTTCAGAAACCCATGTTCGTGTCCTCAGCTCATTGGCGAATGCCTCAAGGATTCCATTCGGTTCTGCCTACACCGTACGTCTCTACGCCCCTCATGACATGCAGTTGGGGCGTTACATCAGGAAACTAGAAGTTTTTTCGTACTGTCCCTCGATCCTCTTCTGGAGGATCCTCCTGGGTCTCCCCTGGTTGCAAGAGCGCTCGACCCTGAATTGGACACCAGGCGAGATGCTTCGTTGGGGCCCGCCTGTCACTCCACCGATGCTTCGGGCAGCTCCGCGCCGGAACCTTCAGATAGCCTGTACAAACGAAGTCTCTGCCATGTCTGCCTGCACCTTACCAGGACTATGCTGATGTTTTTCGAAAACATGCCGAATCTTCTGCCCTCCTCCGCATCGGCCTATCGATAGCCCTAATGATCAGCAGCCCGAACTAACCCTCCTCGAGGCAGAGTTTAACCCGCTTTCCTTCCGTCCCAGAGACAAAAGCAATTACCTGATCAAAATTTCGAAGAGAACCACGCAAGTCATTCATACGCAATCATCATGCACACTCGGGAGCCGGATTCCATTCTTCGTCCGAGAAGAAGAATGGGACGCCTCCGCCCCTGTATCCCGATTACCGTGGCTGAACAAAATAACTGTCAAGAATCGGATCCCCCCTGCCATTGATCTCCGAGCTTTTGATCACCTACGTGCGCAAAAATCTTTCTAAATTGGAACTCCTTGGAGCCTACAATCTGAATCAGCATTTTCGAAAGGGTGACGAAATGGACAACAGCCTATTAACACCGTGATGCCATTTCGAATATCTGGTCAAGCCATATTGGCTCTGATCGCTCCGGCAGTTTTCCAAACTTTGTGGAATGAGATCTTCCGGGACTTTCCTATTACGTTTGTGTTTATTAGTCCTAACTGGACGACATTCTCATCTATACTCCAGACCTGGAGACACCACCAATCACCACGTCCGCCAGGTGTGCTCCGAGAACAGAAACGACTCCGGAGTCACCAAACTTTATCCAAGTCAGGAAAAAGTGTCCTGTTCCAAAACTCCATACGCACCTCACTGCCCTTTTTAGGGTACAATCGTGTCAATCAAGGGCTTTCAGATGGACCCCCCGCCAAGCATCTAAGCAGTCCTGCACTTGCCACGTCCATTGGGCCATCGGGCCATTTCAAGCGCTTAGTAGGCTTTGCCAACTATTATAGTCAATTATAATTCCTAATTCTCATCACTGGTTGAACCCTTGGGTGCCCTCACCAAGAAGGGTGCCGACCCCAAAACCTGGCCTCTGCCGAGGCTCCACGAGGCGTTCAAACGTCTGAACAGCCGCATTCTTCAGCTTAGTTCCCGCTCCTGATTTACTCTCTCGTCCGGACCCCCAGCGCGCCGTTATGTCTTAAGAAAGTCAACGCCTCCTCAGTTGGTGCCTGCGCCGTTCGTTCATCAGAAGACCTCCTCCTGTGAAGTTGCAAACTTGTGGTGTTCTTCTCCAAGACTTCACCCCAGCCGAGCGCAACTACAAACACCAATGGTTGACCGGGAAACACTTGCTTATAAAATTGTCCCTAGAAAAATGGCGACACCTGCTGGAAGGAAGTGGGCTCTTCCACCCCATCGAGATATACACGGATCACAAGGAACCTGCTCAATCTGCAATCTCTGCCCAGCGTTTGAATCTGACACAGGACAAGCCAGGTGGACGCTTATCTTCGCTCGTTTTAATTTCCTATTACACATCCTACCGACTGAAAAAAACTTCAGGCAACGCTCTCTTCCAGATCCTCTGATACGGTGGGCTGTGAGCCACCCCTACAGCCATTATCCTCCGGAACGGCTTCTTTGTTTGCGCTCCTGTGAACTAAACAGGTACCCTCCGGGGAAGACCTACGTCCGTCCTGCTTGCGCTCAGAATCTTAAAAAGGGGACATACTTCTCAAACTGGCGGGCCATCCTGGATTCACAAGTCCCGCACAACTCATCTCCAGATACTACTGGTAGCCCCACTCTATGCAAGACGTTCGGGACTATGTCCTCTGCCGTGAACCTCTTGTGCCCGTAAACAAGGTCCCCTCGTCCTCAGACCCCTCGGTCTACTTCTCTTCCTCTCTCTCAGTGCCTGAGAAGCTGTGGAAACCCATTTAAGCCTAGACTTATGTCACTGACCTGCCGGCCTCATCGGAACACGGTCAATTGGGTGGATGTTTGACAGTTTTCCAAAATGGCTAATTTAGTGCCCCTGCCCTGTTACCCTCTCACCCACTAGCCCACTCTTCTTCACCATATCTTTCGGTTTACATGGGCTCCCCCCTCGCACGTCACATCTGATAGGGGGAGTCCCATTTTGGTCTAATTCTGGCGCTCTGTGTACTCAGATTACGGGTCCAGCTGGAATTTTCATCTGCGTACCACCCTCAGACCAACGTCAGGGGAGAGGGTCAACCAAATCTTTATGCACTTATATGCGACAATTTAGTCCTGCCTGGCAGGATAACTGTCTGACCTACTCCCCTGGGCGGAATTCCCATACAATTCCCTAGACTTCGGAGTCTAGTGCAAACCGCCCCCGTTTTTTAATTGTGTTTGGGTACATCCCCACCCGCCTCTCCCCCCTAGCCCGTTTCGAGTCACGTTCTTGCCATTGATGCCCAAGTACGAGACATCAAGTACACTCAGGCAGGTCACTCGTTCAGGCCCTGCTTCAGGCTTCCACTCATACTAAATTCAAGGCCCATATGTACCGGGAGACCTCCCCCTGTATTTAAGACTGAGTGATAGGGTTTGGCTATCGTCCCAGGATACATTCGTTTTAAAGGTTCCCAGCTACAAGTTGGGCCCAAATATTTGGGCCCTTATGTGGTACTGCGTCAGCTAAACCCTGTTACACTACAAGCTCCGCTTTTGCCCTCCACTCTGCGTGTCCCAACGCCTTCCATGTCTCGCTCCGTCAAGCCAGTGGAGCTGTAAATCGCTTCTCCCGTGGACCTGTTCCGCATTCTCTGTGGCCGAATCGGATACATCTTTGAGGTCAAGTGAGTGCTGGGCAGAAGCAGTGAGGGGGAAGCTTTCTGTATCTCCATCGACTGTAAGGGTACGGCCAGATGAGCGTTCGTGTGGATCCGGAAGGCCATCTGTCACCAGATCTCCAGGCTAGGTCAAAAAAAAGAGTGGGAGACCTAAGGGGTGGGTGGGTGGAGGGGTACTGTCATGGCGGCCGCGGGCGCCGCTGTGCCCGCTGTGGGCCGTTACCAATCTGCCTGCATGGCCGCGGCGCGGGCATCGCTGGTCACCCCGAGAGGGTCCACCTTCGACCACCGCCGTCTCGCTTAGCCTTGCCCCGTCTCCGGTAGAATGCGCTCCTGTCCGTCCCGGCCGTCGTGCCGCAAGCGCACTCCCCAATCGCGTCGCACGACCGCTGGTTAAGATTTCAAGGGCCAGTGTCCCGGTAATTGGCTATTGCCGGGCGCTGGGTCCTATATAAAGTAACTGCCGCCTGGCAACATGTTGCCAGATGTTGGTTGCTTAGAGTGAGTTGGAGTGTCCTTGAGTCCAGTATTGCTTATCCGTGTACCAGTCCGTTCCGCTACGTTTCCTGACTTGCCCGCCTGCCTGACTGTCACAGTCTCTGACCACGAACCTCTGCCGCTGCCCTGACCTTCTGCCTGTCCCCGACTACACCCCTTGGATTACGAATTTTTGGACCACGCTGTACCCCGGCCGCCACCGCCCAAAAAAAAAAGCCAGTCACAGACCAGGGTAACGACTGGTAGCCTCACGCCAGCAGCAAGTCCATCCGCTTTGCTGCGGGCTCTCCAGGTGAAAACCGGGGCTAACTTAGATTCCATTCCCTGCGTGGCTTAACTACCATCGCTTGCGTTGGCCCAGCGGATCCACCGTACCGTCACACTTACCGATACATATAAAACAAGATTTTCTTTTATTGAATAATTGAATTAGTTATTTATTTGATATTTAACACACACACCACACACACACATAAATATATATATTATATATATATATATATAAATAAAAATATATATATCTTTATTTATGTTCAACATATTTATACATATTTTATTAATCCAAACTGTTATTTATTAACTTTTTTACATATACCAGCAATCTAGCATTGTAATCAAATAGCCGGTTAATGCAGACCACTATTTTTGTGCCAAACAACGCGTCTTTATTTTCTTTTTTCTGTCCCTGAAACAGGCAGTCTTTCCCTCCGTACCCGTTATGGAAACAGCTGACACCGACGTCTTTGATTGATGTTTCATCATCCAAAGATCCACTATACGTACTGGTTCTCTTCCTCTCACTTGAAGTGCTGGAGATGTTCCATGATTGACAACTGATTGATCTCTTGTCCAGTCTCTTCTGATGCCTGATAGACAGTTTCACAAACCTATGTAGGATAACACTGTATTTAAATATCCTGTATTGTGACTTCGATGTGATACCCTTGAGAAAGCGCTGGTGTTCAGCGAGAAACGCGTTGGGTTTTATTGTCTATGTTTTTAATGTGCAAGGGCATATCAACCCCTGCGAACTTTTAAAATAAAGCATTATTTAATATTTAGAGCCAGCAACTTTTGGCTTTTATAGGAATTTTATGCACGTGCGCAGGGTCCGCCATCTTTTTTATCTCGACTGCTTCCCATATGCCTTATTTGCCTAGCGCACCAGAATACCTTGTCCCAGCCCTGCATTATGGTGTGTTTACACGGCAGAGACCAAATACCGTCGGGAAATACTGAACGGTATTTGTTTTTTTTGGCATGCAGGGTGACGGCTTTTGTCCGTGGTTTGCAGATTCAAACCCTCCCCCTTCGCACCCAAATGTTCATGTTCCGCCCAAAAACCGAGCAGAAGAATGAACAAGTTCTAAGTTTTTTGGAACGCTGGTGGTGTAAAAAACCATCCGCCGGAAAATCTGTGCAGTGGGGACTGCTGAACGGATTTTCTTTTAAAATCAATGTAAAAGGTTGACAGTCGCTTTACAGACGGCTTTCAAATCCAAAAACCACCTGTAAATCCGACTGAAAACCTGTGCTTCGGCTGGTAGTAATATGTATCGTTTATTCCAGTGCAGGATGGCCCTCTGCCCCCGGTCAAGGTTATACATTTTCCGATCTAGGTATATGGGGGGGCCCATTACTTTTAAGTATGGGTCTGCGATAGACGGTATCCTGAATGCACTGTTTTTGTGTGGCACTTGTATTGCGTTTTTTGGGTGCATTTTTGGTGCTAGTTGCACGTTCTTAGGGCTTAAAAAAATTTAAAAAAAAGGGATAAAAGAGTAGAGGAGCAGGGAAGAATCGGCTGATGATCAATATGGGGAGTATGACTTCTTTTATTATTTTCCACCAGTCTGAGACATTTTTCTAAATAAAATTAAAGGGTCAGGCAGTCCCTTTTAATGAATATACATACACACTTTGGTTGACAAATGCTTGTGTTTACTATTTCAAGTATTGAATTACTAGATTTTTGTTTATGGTTTTTATAAGTGCACCTTATATAGCAGATTGTAAATTAGATCTAAATCCATGGTGGACCCCTGCGCTTATGGTTTTACTGCAATTTTGCCCAAAAGTATAGCATGTCAAATACAATTTTCTACATGACACACATAATATCCCTGCCTGAGGGTCTTTTTTAACATATACAATAAGACAAAAACATGAAAGCATACCTATGACCCAAATGTAATTCTGTCTGTAAATTCCAAATGCTCTATGTTCTCAGCTTCTACACAGGGTGGTCTTACAGTACAATCTCTGTCAATTTATTTATTTTTTTTTGCCACTCACTCTGTATTTAGCCTTTAAACGAAACCTACCTGCTCTGAAATATATCCTGCATATAAATAGGTATGACATAAAGACTACAAAAATGCAGTGCAATTCTCCACAATCAAATAAGTCCTTCCCAACAATCCAAGTTAAATGACATTGTACGTTGCAATTATTCCTTTTCCTTCAAGTCTACAGCCGAAAGGGTTTTTGTGCAAATGTCGTACCATAAAAAAAAAATCGCTTCCTCTATCAAGTTTAACAACTTTCTGGTATAACTTCTCAGCCTCTCATTGCTTATTCATGTGGAAATGGGTTTTTAGCCCCATCTTTTCGCCTGATTGTTACTCTTTTGTTGGTCTCTCGGGCTGTTTAGGGGGCCTGCAAATGGCTTCTCAAGTGCATTTCGGCATTAAAGAGTACATTTATCAGCATTGTTCAGTTCACCTCTATACAGACAATCCATTTTATTTTGTTTGCGATAGTAACCTCTTTTTCTACATCCATGCTCTGAAAATGATAAATGGCAAGGTGGCATATTTCAGGGCTGCAGGAAAATGTCACTATGAAAAACCCATAATGGACTAAGTGTTGCTTTTCAGGTTTCAACTTGTCAGACATAGAGAAATACGACTTTTTTTTTTTGCAGCTTAATCCCCAATTCTTTAGAACCACAAAAAACCTTTGCAGAAATTTTTTTATAAGTTACACCGATCACAGCAGGACAGTCATAGATCAGGTAAAAATTCATCTGATCAAGCTGGCCAGGATTGTTTGTTTCTGAGTTGTATATTTCATAGCGCATACAAAAAAAAATCTTGCTCTCCCTGCTTTCTGCTGAGATTAGCACATATTTATACCCGTTCTATAAAGAATAATAAAGTGGAATTTACTTGTGAATTAATATTGCTGTAAAGAGTCAAAAATAAGGCACTTAACATTCAGGAATAACACAGCAATATATCTATAATAGATCTGTGTGGAGAAAGGAGAACCAGACCTAGGTAAAAATCTACAGAGGCTAATATCACTCCCTTCTATAGATGTAAAAGGCTTTTTACATACCTTCAAGGCTACATCTTTTCTGTCCCCACAAAACATGCAACCGTAACCAAGCATACATGTTTAGACAAGGGGGAGAGGAGAAAGGACTGCTCCCAGACAGTGGAGAACAAAGAATCATGCCTTCTGAAATTCAACAAGCTCTATTCTCCTTTCCTCTGACATAAGATAGTTTGGTCCAATTCACTTTTATGTAAATAGGTAGCGTTAGAGCGGAGAAGCTCAGAACTTGACATGAAACTGGGGGGCAGGAATGTTTTTGAGCTTTTCGTCCCTAATTCCACACTTCAGTTAAAGGGGTTGTCTCACTGCATTGATTCGTCCTGTTTTCTTGGTTTCATTTTGAATTCAGGGGTTGTTTACTGGCTTCCACTAGGGTGCAGTAGAAGCCTTTTGTATAACAACCAGTGCGGAAAACCCATCAGAGAGACTGAAAAAGGTCGTAGCTATAACAACAGCGCTGACAGCCCTTTTAGAGAAAAAAGAACAGGTCTGTAGCTTAGCATCCAATGTTGGAAGCCCATCAGGAGGATTGAACAGTTTGTTTTTTATAGCAACCTAGGGGCTGATGCAGCCTACAAAGGGATACTGGGAAAAGGAAGGGCACGGGAAATGACATTATTGAAAAATGACTTGTTTTTGCAAGTCTTTTAAAAATAAAAAGCAATCCTTGTAGTGAGACAACCCCTTTAACCTCTCTCCTTGCATTCAAGTGGCATTACAGTTTACTCAGTCTATAGACCAGCTGACCTGTAATCTGATGGTCTCTGGTGGAATACGTGGAGCAAACTTTGGAGCTAGATCACACTTTTCATTTTTAACCTCTCTACACCCTGAAATTGTTGATCAGGGGTAAACATAATATACATTCAGTTACACAGTACATAGACAAATCACAGAAAATAGATAACAGTACCATTAGGGTATAAATACCAAATCCCTGAAAAGAAACCTCCCCTTTTCCCCCACGTAAAATATATTGTTTATTTACTATATATTAAAATGCAAATCCCCCCCAAAAATTTTAAAATTTTTACAATTAACCCAAACAACAAATAGGGGACAAAGGGGTCACCACTAGCCAACTAATCAATTAATGTTTATCAATCAGTATAAAGTTAAGAACACTATATGTACAACTCACGATACTGGAGTCTTTCTTGCAAGAAGTACGGTTCCAAAGATATATAAAGAGGCACAGAAAGTAAAAATCAACCTGTAATGTTTCTATTATGGAATGTAACACAAGCGAGGTGATCGCCCCGAAAAGGGCGGCCCCACCTAACAGTGACTGTTCCTATTAAGATCCTATTATAACCAGATAGGGTAGTTGAAATAAACATGGTCAAAGTCAGCAGGCCTGGATATCATGTAGCACCCACTATCGGCTTGTGGTCATATGTTATGGGACATTTGTTATCTTCTTTATCTGTCCCTTGAGGAACATGCTGTATGTGGGGGGAAACGCGTTGGAATCACAGAGATAACAGATTGGGATATGAGTTAAAGGCGTTGTCTCACTACCTTTGCGTATGTATATTTTAACGGCCATAAAGGGTTATAATAGGGTCTGAATAGGAAAAGCCATCGGTTATTGCTCAAATACATCTAAAATGATAATGATACTCATGTGAACAAGGTCATATTCTTTATAACTATAGAATTATTGACCCCAGTCAACACAAAGGGCTCCAGTCTAAAAGTGATTATGGTCACTTTAATTAAATGTGTCTATATATAAAATAGTTTTCCAACTGAGCAAGACATTGTATCCCATGAATGTATCTGAAGATTTAATATTGATCTAGAATTTTCAATGTAATAACTTAAAATTTTTTAAAAAATGGCGGAACATTTTTTCGTTGAGGACAATGAAAACTGATTGTGTGATATTTTAACTACAGCTGACCATAGACATGAGATGGTTGTTGGCTGAACAAACATTTGGTTGATAGCTTTTTCTCCTGACTCCACTGTTTTCTCTCATTTGGCTTGGTAGCATGTGTCTGTTTAAAGAAACGCAGAAGATCTATGGTAAAAAGACCACATGGTCCATCTTCCCTGCTCTTATATTTTTTTTCTTTATTTTTTTATAATAGGGTAGATAAAATTTTACCAAATTGGGTATAACGGGTTTGGCTGTTGAAATTCCTACTTTTCCATTAAAGTCCCCATGCAAGGATAGTAGAGAGGCCCCCAAACATTAGTTAGTGCATTCGCTGATCCACAGATATCAGCAGGTTTGGCTATTTTAAATTCACATGCATCCATCCCAGCTTGACCACGCTTGTTGAGCTTGGTGAGAAATTTTAACAGCTTTAATACTTTGGTTGATAAAAAATGCTTGTGTTTACTTCTATTTCAAGTATTGAATTATTAGATTTTTTGTTTTGGATTTTTTTTGTCCAATTTGCGAATTAACTAGATCCATGGTGGACCTCTGTGTTTATGGTTTTACTGCAATTGTACCTTAAAGTATAGCAACAATTCTGTGAATTAATCAAGACAACTGTTTGGAGAACAGTTTATAATGTGGTTGTACATACTGTAAATGACAGCAAAATCTAAGTATTTTTGCTGCAATTTTGCACAAATTGCAGCACAACTGCGAAGTAAGCTAATAGACACTAAATTCAATTACAACTAGAGCTGCATGACCTGCACTAGACTTCAGAAAAGAAAAAACCTCTTGTAATGAAAGGTAATTTGGAGGTAATATGGGAAAAGCATGGGAGTGCGTGAGAAATGAAAGGGCACATTGGTCCGCCCCACTAAAATTCATAAGGCCCCATAGCAAAATGAGATGGGTCCCCACCACCTTATAACAATTAGCTAAAACAGCAGCATAAGTATCAATTATTAAAGGTATAAATTATACTGGTATATATCAAGGAACCCACATAGTAGAGCTGGAGAGCAGAAAGCCACCAACTACTTGTTCACTATAAAAAGGAACAATGTTCTTATACCTGAATGGGCCCCCTCAACCCCCAAACCGCATTGCAATTGCTATGACTGCTTTGCCTATAGTTATGCCCATGGATCCATCTGTGTTTGAGATAAGGGGTCTTGGGGAGCCATCTGTCTAAGAAAGGAGGATATGGAGACCAGGACTAAAAAGGAGCCTTGGCACAAACCCCCCACTAGCCCACATACAATATCCACCTCCAAGCTTTACCTCGGTCATGCACCTCGCAACTTTCTAAAATAAATAACGCTGTAAACACAAGCAAGAAAGTAAAAGTGGTGCAGAGAAGCTCCTAATCACAAGATCAGGGACAAGTATGCATTCGATTTTACGATCAGGGACAAGTGTACGCTGCCACTATACAAGTACCAATTTAACCTACATTATGGCCATACAGAGAACACAGAATGGTCAGACAACAGCTCAGGTCACATCACTTGACTGAATACACTGCTGATCCAGTACAGAAACGAAATAAACACTGACATCCAGGGACAGCTGATGTCTTCTCTGATGAGTTGTTGTCTTTCTCTTCTCTTCTCCATCCGCCCACTGATGATGACTTGTCCCGGCCACAACTCATCCCTGCAGAATTTGCCACACAAATATCTTAGAATCCTCAATTTTCCACCACATCCCTATCTGTCCCTTCACTACCTCTGGACAAACTCCCTTTGGGGTGATAGGTGGGCATGGAAAGTTATGTTGGGATAGGTGGGGATAGGTTGTATTTTTGTGCTGGTTCTAGTCTGCAAAATCCAGTGGGAGGGTATGGACAGAAGAGGTGGTATGGGCCACAGGCACAATATCCTGGTGGGGTAGACAAAGAAACAACTTCCTAGAGATTTTGCTGCAACTGTAGCCTGTATTCCCCAAAATCATATTGTACAACCTGAACTCTGTTCCCTGCACCCCCAGAAGATTAGCAGCAACCCTGATCCTTAAAGTGGGCAGAGAATTTTTTTTTCTTTTAATATTGATTCCATTTTTCTACAGCTTTCTCCTTTGGACTATATCAGACTCATTTGATTACAATAAGCCCTAAGTATGTCGGACCAGCATTATGTATATTTTATACAATCATCAATTAGGGATATTGTCGGGGAGTGTTTATTTAAATAAATTTTTTTTGTGTTGTTTGAGTGCTTTTATATCACTTTTATAATACTCCAGTGTTAGCAATAGAGGTGTCTAACAGGTGCCCCTTTATTACTAGCACTGGATCTTCGTGTCAGCCAGTGGTGTTTTTTGCCACCCCATGGCTGACACTAACCCCCTTTCTCTATTACCCTAGTACCCAACGCACCAAAGTTACTGGGAAAAACTGTGTTATCTTCTAAAAGAGACTCTCTAATGTGATGGTCTACTTCTGGGGCAGCTGAGGGCTGATATTTTTAGGGTGGGAAAGGACCAGTATCCATGGACCTTTCAATCTTGATAGTATCAGGCTGCTGCTGCTGGTTTTGCTTCAGCTGGCTATGAAAATAGATGGGACAACATGTTGCTGTTTTTTTAATTATGTGTATATAATTTTCAATAAATAAGAAAAAAATTATGTGGTAATAACCAACCAAAGTAAAACTGGCAGCAGCAGCCCTAAAAATACCAGCGTTCTGCCTGCAGTGGGCATGGCTGGATGATTGGGAAGGTAGAACCATGTAGCCAGCACTCTTCTGTGTTTTATACAGTGCTGCCTGGCTTCTGCCCCCATGAATTCACTGGGCGCCTGGTCCACAGACTAACTAAAAGAGATGTAACTGCATATATAAGTGAGCTGGCGCTGCTTCTGCCTTCTCTAAATGTGTGACAGTGTGAGCACCGGCCGCAGAGGAGCCTGGCGGTTGCCGCGATGGGCCTCTCCTTGCTGGTGTTGGTGTCCTGGCTCCTGTTGCTGCAAGAATCGACACTGAAGTATGGAGTGGCCTGTCGTGGTGGCCCTCCGCAGTCACCGCTGCTTATCATAACTGATGTCGTCATATTCCAATGGGGCTGCTCACATGCTCACATATTAAAAGAAGGGAGGAGTGGTGCCAGCTTTTTGCAAGCAAAATAATTTTTCATGTTGCAGAGCAGGTGGCCGAGTGTGACACGGCCCACCGGGAATCTGCCCGGTTGGGCAAATTACCAGTCTGGGCCTGATTGAGACCATTCTGTGCTAGAGAGGAGTTATGAGATGAAAGAGAAAAAGGCATGGGGAATATTCTGTGTAAGGGAGTGGAATATAGGCAGAATTCTGTGTACAGGGGCATGAGAAGCAGTTTGTACTTAAGAAACAGGGAAGCATGGGAAGCCATCTGTAAAACAGGGGGGATGAGAAGGAGCATTCTATGATTTTGAAAGTGGTGAATGATAGAAAGCAGTCTATGTGAGAAAGGAGGTATTGAGATCAGTCTCTGTCAGAGAGGGGGAATATAGAAAAGTCTGTCAGAAAATATGGAGTATCTGTGACAGAAGAGGACATAGGGAACAGTCTGTGTGTGATAGATAGGACATGGGGATATTGCCTATTAGGAAAGGTGAGGAATGAGGGACAGTCTGTATAAGAGGGAGGGCAAGGGGAGAGGTCTGTGCGAGAGATATGGTGAACAGCATAGTAACCTATGGGCAAAAAAGTGAGTTTTAGACCTAAACAGGTTCATACATGTGGTCCTTTGTATAATATGCAGTACATATGTTCAGGGCACAACAACATAATTTGCATGCAGATTTAGGCTGCACAAATACCAAGGATATAGCTAGAACCAAAAATAACGTAACAGTCAAACCTGAGCCTTCATGGGGTCCAAAAGCCCCTTCTGCCATATAAAAAGACATAAGTAGTATAGATGGCATCTAATATTCGAGGCCATATTACAGATTTTGCCTTCGGCCTCAAGTTATGTCTCTGACCAAGTGGAAAGGCTTATTTTATGCCCTTAAAATCATTAGATCAAAAGTGACTCAGGAACAGTAAATTATTAGAAGTAGGGTGGGGAACTCTAATTTGTCTGCTTTGCCCAGATTTGCCCTTTAAAGAGAACCTATCACATCGAAAATGCTGTCAGATCTACTGGAAGCATGTTACAGAGCAAGAAGACTTGCCTTATCAGCGATTAACAGCCATTTTTCTTTGTGCACTCATACAATAAAGGCTGTCATCACTGGTAAGACCGCCTACTGGACTCCTTAAAGGGGTTTTGCCAGGACGTGCCTTATCTGCTAAGAATCAAATATAAACAAGCCACGCTGAGCTAAGAGAGAGAGACACACAGCCAGAGCACAGAGCCGTGCATAAGGGATTGTGTGAAATGTTCACTCAAATAATCAAACTACAACTAGTGGATTCTGTATACAAAACACAACACTTTCCCCCATATTTTCCTGCCTCTCACCCTCGTGTGAGGATGAAGATGGGTCCATGACCAGCTTGATGAAGGTGACCCACCATTGCAGTTAGTCTCGGAGGATCACATGTGAAATGGGACCAGTTATTAGTCTGGCACTTTACTGGTGACAGCAGTATACTACAGAGAAACTACCAGAGGGATGAGTGTGCTACAGAGGTATGCTGCAAGCTGCACTGTGTTTTTTGGAGACAGGCTCCCCACATAGTTTCACTTATCAGTGAGGGTGGCACCCCACCCTTCAGGTGCACCTGGTGCCCCACCTTGCCTGTCTCTAAAGCTGGCCCTGCCTCCATGGTGCCGGTGTCGCATGGCTTTGACAATCATGTGACAGCACAATTTTCTACTCACCAGTCTAATTAGTCCATAATTCCCACATCCAGACGCTGTATCTGGTGGTAATGTTTGGTGTGTGTATAGAATAGACAAGCTGCTGATACTCCTGTAAAAAGTATGACAAGGGATATAGGCATTGAGTAGTAGTTTGAAGAGAACATTGAGTAGGAAAGGGAGAGGCCTTATTTTACAGAGAAGCTGTACAACATTGCTTGTGCCAACACACTTATCAGGTACGTGTAGTAATACTACTGGTCATTAATACAACTTGTGCAGCATGGCAACCCAAGTCACTCTTTAGGCTGGGGCAACACCAAGGGCCACGTGTGTGAAAGCTGTCTGGGTCTGGGACTCACTTTTTTGCTCGTGGCAGCCAGTCAGAGCGCCCCTTTCGTTCCATATAGTGCTCTGGAAAAATGAGAGGGGTGCTCTGATTGGTTGCTATTGGAGGCGGGGTGCATTTTGGACCTGGACGGTTTTCATACGTGTGGCCCCAATTCTTTTGTCGTGGTGTATCTCTTCAATGCAGCCGCTGCAAGAATAGAATTTGGATATCTTATGTATTTTGTATGAACTTGTAGATCTGGTGTGATGAAGGCTCAATGACGAGTTACAAGCACATACTCTGTAATACAGGCCCCTAAAGAACGGAAAACCATTCGTTGCTGTAGCCTAGTTTTCTAGATGAGATAAAAGGAAAGTTTGGGACCATGAATCAATGTCCCAATCAATTGTAAAAAGAGTGCCGATTACCCAACAACAACTTGTATAAGTAGGTCGATATCACTCGGTGTGTCTATAGTACATATCTTTCATACCCCACATTAATTCAAGACGCTGGAAATATATATGCCCTGATGTTATTACTTGTCCTTTTCTATATGTTAATGCTTACCTCTGAAGAGGTTCTTCCAAGTGGAGTCATGATATCTTCTGAATGCAATAAAAGTTAAACCTTTATAATGTAAGTGAATGGGTTTTCATATAGAAAGGTAATTTTTTTGGCAGCAGAGTTAATACTAAACAATTGAAAACACCGTCCACCTTCTAAGCACCTCAAATGATTATTCTTAATTTAGAGTGAAAAATTTTTCCTAAAGATTCTTTACATGCTGCTATGGAAACTGAGTAAGAAGTCATCATTTTGAAAGGAACACTTGTGCACACAAAGGGCCACATGTGTGAAAACTGTTTCGGTCTAGGACCCGCTTTTTTGCCCATGGCGGCCAATCGGAGCGGTCCTGTCGTTTCTCCAGATCACTATATGAAGTGGGAGGGGCGTTCTGATTGGTTGCGGTGGGCAACAGGGAGAATTTTGGACCTGGACCGTTTTCATACATGTGGCCCAAAGTGTCCATGTCGCTTAATTTCTCTACGTAGAAGCCACAGCTTGATTGCAATTTTGGTTTGTAAAGTACGTATACTAATCCTATTAAATTAGAAACATATTTAATGTGTTAGTGTCCCTTTAAATGACTATCCCTCGTGAGAAGATTTCAGGGATCCAGTTTTTCAGTTACAGTGTTTAGTATGTGGTTCGGTTAGCTGCTTGTTGGAAGTCACATTATTTTTCTGGCAAGTCCCTCCTGCTGTTCCAAAAGATCTTGTGTATTTGGTTTCTATTTTTGTGTGCTCCAGAAGCAATAGGCAGAGTATCTGCACTTCAAGGTTCATCAGCAAACAAATGAATGTGGCCTAAGTGTTCTTCAGAAAAGTTTGCACTTCTCTCGAGCAAGGCCCGATCACTCCATACTGTGCGTATTGGCTGTTATGATGGACCGATAAAAAAAATGCCCTAAAGGGGCATTTAACAGTCCATATGTATAATACACTGAGGTGCACATTGTGGAAATTTTTTTTATATAATATCTATATACTAAAAAACAATTGTAGAACAAAAGACAACAGACCATTTTCTCCACAGGCAGCTTGAAAAGCTTCTTCGTGTTCCCCTGACATCAGATAAAGCAGGGATCTACGCAGATAATCACATTACAACTAGTGAGGATTCTGTATACAAAAGACAACATATTTCTACCCGGTGCCGTTGAAAAGCTTCTTCGGCTTCCTCTCATCAGATAAGAAGTGTGCTCTGCTCAAGAGCCCGGCCATCTGCTCTTGTCACTCTGCCTGGTCCGTAATCTAAGTAGAAAGCTTTTAAGTAACTAAGGCAGGTAAGGCCGGCCTGTAGCTCTCTTAGGCCTGCAATTTTTGTAATCACATATATTTAGAAAAGTGATAAAATACCCATTTTGGAGGATCCCACATCAACATTACATCGTGGCAAAACCCCTTTTAACCGAGAATAAGCAGGAAGTTCTACTGAATCTTTCCCCACAGAACAATGTATCAATCTGCTCAGCTCCTCCTGATGTATAATATGCTGCCAGTGTTTTTAATGTGACAGGTTCTCTTTAAATGGAACTGTACATTTAAACATATGTACTGTAAAAGCTGTCAAAATGTTATCTGCAAATATTGTCTTTGGGTGTGTGATTAATAAAATGCTTAATAAAAGTCTTCAGTCCAAGAGCAAAAAAATATTGCGTGCAAATTAATGTTTATTAAAGGGATTTTGTAATTGACTTGGGAATGACTGGGAGTAAGGAACACTGTCCATGTGATTAGGAAAACACCTTGTGGTAAGTCACTGCCTGTGGGTGTCAGTAATTTACACATCAGACAATCACAAAGTTATCTTTGGATACTAGTCAGTATCTCCAATCAATCACAGGTAAAGAACTAGCATACGGCACATCTTTAGGAATTTCCGTCACTGTGATGGTTGTTGGCTGGGCTCTCTGCACTCAATCCTTCGGGCATGTTAGAAAAGAAACAGTTTTGTGCTGAAGCACTCTTTGTCTATACATCTATTAATCTGTCTATCTAGGTTTGACATTTGCATAGCCCTTCAGCTTACACATATGAAGATGATCATTGTGCATGAGTCTAAACCCTACATTCGGTAAATTCTGTAGGTGTTTAACTGCATGCTTCAGAGGAGAACCACAGTGTATGGTTCATGGAGCTATCCTAAGCACATGTCACAGTGGGGGTTTATAAGGGCATGACCCCACTCCAAGGGTTTTTGGTTGGTTTTTCAAACAGTTTGCGGTTTTAGAAACCATCTGAAAACCTGCAAGCAATGCTCTCCTATAGACGTCAATAGAAAAACAGTTCAGCAATTCCCACTGAACTGTTTTTCCGCCGGGGGTTTTTTCACAACGCCAGCAGTCCGAAAAACTTAGAACATGTTCATTCTTCTTCTCTGTTTCCAGACGGGGAATTAACATTGGAGTCAATGTAAACCGCTCAGAAAGTGAGTGAGCGGTTTTTCTCCAGGTTTTTGGCGCTGTTTTTGTTGCGGGTTTAGGTTTTTACCCACCTGTTTTTGCAGATCCTTTGCACTTTTTTGTTTAACACAGGATGGTCCTGTAAACCAATTCCTGTTTCTGATTTTAGGGGACTCATACATGTTACCACAGTTGTCTAATAGTGGAGAAACTCATTTTATATTATTTAAAAAAAAATAGCCTGGAACACACACAATCAATGTCTTGCCAAGATGGCCACTGGAATCTCAGGGAGTGACTACAGGGTGGAGATTAAAAAAAATAAATAAATAAAAAAATAACATGGTTTCTTGCACCAGTCAGGAATACTTTTGCACTCAGTACACATTTCAGCTTGAAAAACAGTCCAAAAACTGCTGAAAAAACCTGGACAAAGTAAAAAAACATTCAAAAAACCAAAGCCGCCGAAAATCTGACCAGGTTTGGTGTCAAAAACGATCGAAAACCGGTTGTAATGAATCATTCTGTTAAGGTCAAAACAGCTGTTTTTGTCCTTTGCTGTGTAAACACACCCTAATATGTCTGTTTTGGGTGGCTACATAAAGCTTAGGATCTTGGGGGCCCATGACCACCTATACTGCATCATCACAGAAGGACTTTAATAACTCTAAGGCCATGTTCACACGGCTTATAATGGGCCGTAATTCGGTCCGTAATTACGCGCCGAAGTGCGCAAATTACGGGCTGAAAACGGCCCATTCATTACAGTAATCCACAGTTCTCACAGAGAACTATGGATTACGTCTCCTCTCCCTGCTCGGCAGGGGGGGGATATACGTGACTTGTGATTTACCCGCGGCGTATCCGCGCCGCGGGTAATGATTGTCTTTGGGCCGGCGTGGGGCCGGCCCCCCACTCCCTCCCCCGCTCCTGCCCCGCCCCCGTCCATACGGCGTAATTGCGGGGCGTAATTACGTCCCGCAGTAAAGCCGTGTGAACATAGCCTAACTGAATGTTTTCTTTCCTATCACGCTGCCCTTGTTTGTAAGAAGAAAGTTACACTGTAACTTTGAGGCTAAGTTCACACAGCTAATTGCAGGGCATACAGTACGCCCCGCAATTACACTGGGTGTTCGGGAGCTCGCGTCATTACTGTCATTACTCGCGTCGTGTAAGCGCCGTGAATAAATGACATGTCACTTATCTCCCCGCCGTGTTGTATTGTACGCCCGGGGAGAGGAAGCATAATCGATAGTTCTCTATGAGAACTATTGATTATCGTAATGACTGGGGTGCATTTCGCTCGTACTTGAGCGCAGTACGCCGTGAAATACGCGGCGAAATGCGCCCCCAATTTAAGCCATGTGAACATACCCTAAAGAGAACCTATGTCGGTTTCTGACATGTCTGTTTAAGTAAATAATTGTGTTCCCTATAAAATAATTCTGGGGCAACTTTTCCTATAACTTTGTTTCCTATAACTTTGCTGTTCCTCCATTACTTTTTCTAGTAATGCATTACTGAATCTGTCAACTGGGTGTTACCAATTGGGGGGAGTGGCCCTAAACAGTGTGACATTGTCCAATCAGTGCTGGCAGAGTCAGTGTATGCAGTGACACACCCCTTGAAAACTGGAATAACAGAGGAACAGCATATAGGGGATTGGACCGACCCCTACAAACAGTGACATGTACTAGGTGTTGCAGATTATGTATATTGTGGGTTGTGTATGGTGTATTTAGGCTGGGAAGGATTAACTGACCAAGTAGTTTGTGAGATCAGAAGGAGACAGCATGGCTGGGCCTGCAACCAATCAGTGTGAGTAATCCAGCAAAGGGTCACTTAGCCACAAGCCGGCTGTGGACCAGTACAGGCTTCCCGTCATCGGGACAGTACTCACAGAAGAGAGGAGTAAGAAGGAGCAGAGGCAGGTAGACAGGAGAAGAGAAGGAGAGTAAAATACCAGCACAGTAAGTCGTGTAGGACAGAATGGGAACTGTTAGAGGGACGACATGTGAGAGAGAGAAGTGAGATTTAGCTGAACTTTAGGGCAGACACTACAGACATATCAGGAGATGTCACAGGCAGGCTCGGACTGGTCACAGTGGAGGAGAGGAAACCGCTGGTAGGTCCCTGAAAGAAAGAAAGAGGCAAAAAGCAAGGGGCAGAGTATAAGAAGCTTGTACAGTAAGGCAATGTTCACACGGCTTAAAATTGGACGTATTTCAATCTGTAATTACGCGCCGGAGTGCGCAAATTACGGCTGGAATACGTCCCGGTCATTACGTAATCCACATTTACTCATAGAGAACTATGGGTTTTACGTCTCCTCTCCCTGTAAAGGGCGAATCGCCGAGGGGGGAGATATAAAGTGACAATGTGAATTATTACGCCGTATACGCGCCGCTGGTAATGCAAGTCTATGGGCCGGCGAGGTGTCGGCCCCCCGCTCCTGCCCCACCCCCTTCCACACGGCGTAATTGCGGGGCGTAATTACGCCCTGCATTTAAGCCGTGTGAACCTAGCCTAATTGTAGGATGGGCTGCCAAAATCAACTAACAGGTGGGCCCCCAGAATTAAATTACACTTGTGGGCCCTGGACATCTCAGTCCGAAACTGGTCACATGTCCTCTTTAAAGGGGTTGTCTCACTACGAAGATCATAGTTTAAAACGAGGGGACCAAAAATCTAAGCATGTACGTCCTTGGTTACCATTAGCAAAGTGCTACAGTTTAAGAGAACGGGCTGCTTTATTTGGGCTTAGCAATGGTGTTTGAGCACAGGTCGGGTTACGCCCCGCTAAAGTATTAATGGCTATCGGCTGAGTGCCCAGGTCGCCCAGGTTGTGGACGAGAACGCACAGGCTAAGTCAATGTAGTGAACAGGAATGTGCAGGAAAGCGCATTTACAAGCAGCATCGCACATGGACGAGGGAAAGAGAGAGACTGCAGTCCCATGTAAGATGTACAGTCTTACATCGGCAGCCCCACGTAAATATCATGTGCAGTCCCACGTAAAATGGAAAGAGAAAACACTGCAGTCCCATGTGAGATGTGCAGTCTTACATCGGCGGCCCCATGTAAATCTCATGTGTGGTCCCACGTAAAACGGAAAGAGAAAACACAGAAATCCCAAGTAAGATGTGCAGTCTTACATCGGCGGCCCCACGTAAATCTCATGTGCAGTCCCACGTAAAACAAAAAGCGAAAACACTGCAGTCCCATATAAGATGTGCAGTCTTACAGCGGCGGCCGCACGTAAATTTCATGTGCAGTCCCACATAAAACGGAAAGAGAAAACACTGCAGTTCCATGTAAAATGTGCAGTATTACATCTACGGCCCCACGTAAATCTCATGTGTGGTCCCACATAAAATGGAAAGAGAAAACACAGCAGCCCCATGTAAGATGTGCAGTCCCATGCAAATTACATACAGAGAGATCACGGCTGTAATGTGCAGTCCCACGTAAAACAATTTTGCAACACAGATCTGCAGTCTCATGTAAACACAAAAAAACATAAAGCGTATAGTTTTGTTCTGCAGATCTGTAGAGGTGTAATAATGTGCAGGATATATCACTGTGTGAGAGAGTGAGAAAGAGAAAACAAATCACCCATCTTTCCCAGAGTCCTGAATGTCAAATGGGCCCATTCAAAGTTACAAAGTATGTAGGGGAGGGGGGAATTTTTGATATAAACTATCAAGTTACACTTTGCTTTTTTACTTCCAATGATTCTAATGACAGCTGAGAACATCTCCCTTCCCCCTGCTCACCCAGAATGACTCATCAAGTGCACAGTGTGGGGCATGTCTGCAGAGAGTGAATATACTCCCTGCTGGGAGGAGAAACACGCCCCTCCATTTCACAAGCACTTCTTGGCAACCAGCATAAACGGCTGCCAAATGCTATATTAAGGCAACCCCTTTAAGTGTCTTTTCATTCCCTGGCACAGCAGGAAAGCACAGCTCCCAAGGAAGAACACAACAGCACTGTGCACCATGATAGAAATGCTACCGGACATGTAGAACTAAAAAAAAAAAAGCAATGTAGTGGGTGCATAGAGCACCAAATCTGCCTGGGTGGGTGCCGCACTAGTAGATAGCATATACATTAGAAATCAGTATAGGAAGAACTAATATTTCTCTGGCAGTTGTAAAGCTAAGCAACCATTCTATACACAAGTACTCATATGCCACTGATGCTCTCTGTTGGACTATCTTCCCCAAAGGGAATAATAAGTACTTTTGCTAGCAGGGTGTATCATACAAACTGTAATACCCTGTACACAGCAGTTGGATTTTGACAATAAATTTTGCATTAAAATCTGCATAAATTATGATCACAACCTGCACTCTATGCATGTGAATCAGGCTTCCCAACCCCATTTACATGCAATGGAAAATCTGCTGCTTAAATAAGTGGTATATCTCTTATTTCAGGCAGAAATGGATAGGATTAGGCCCACTGGATGACAATAGGGTAATCCTCGTGTGAATATGCTGTGGATCTACTGCATATGTGCAGCAAATTTGCATATCTGCAGCAGAAATCCAAAGCTCAGTCTTGGATTTCTGCCATAGAAATACATGTTGAATTTTAAGTCTGTGTGAACATTATACCCAGGGCTGTATCTAGATCAAGGGGACATCCTCTACGTCTTGAGGAACGAAAGTTTCTACATAAACATAGAAAGGGATTCTTTACTGTTAGAGCAGTGAGACTGAGGAACTTGTCATGGTGAATTCAATAACAGAGTTCAAAAAGAGTTTGGATGCATTTCTGGAGTGTAATAATATAACAAGTTATAGTGTCTAGGAGTCTGGAGAGGGGTCACTGATCCAGGGATTATTCCGATTGCCAGATTGGAGTCGGGAAGTAATTTTTCCCTACAATGAGGCCAATTGGCTGCTACCTCATTGGGGTTTTTTGCCTTCCTCTGGATCAACACCTTAGCACAACAGGCTGTACTGGATGGACGTCTTGTCTTTTTCCGGCCTTACAAACTATGAAACTATGAAACATAGTTCAATGTATTTACTAGTGAGGTGAACCTGTCTTATAGGGCCAGTAGCATCGTAGTCAAATGGGCACATAATTCAGTGCCTCATAAGTGCTCGTTTGACATTTAGTGCCCTTTTGTAGCAAGTGGGCATCCAGTGCATGCTGAACAGATGGCACTAAATGGGCAATGAATAGCAAAGGTGCACTAAACAGTAAATTATTTAGCCTTTTGTTATTCATTGCCCAATAGTGTGTTCATAGTCCTTTTTCTGTCCAGTTATGATTCGTTGCCACTTTAGTTCTGCTGACTAGAGGCACAAAATGGGTGGAGGAGGGCAAGTATTGCAAACAGCTCAGGATTATAGTACACTTAATCTGTCACTGGTTAAAAGGTTCTATTTATGATTCTTGGTAGCTGAGCTAAAGCCATACTATTAAAACAATGTCATCAAATTTGTTGGCGAGTTACATAGAGAATCAATCTGCTTAAATATCTGATAGCCTTTTTGGAGAACTGGTAGTTTGCTTCACCACAATCTATGCCTTCTCCAAAAAGGCCATCAGATGGGACCCATATAAAATTGGGATTAACATATAAACTCCATGCAGACAAACTTTGGTCAGAATAAAGGAGGTTGTCTCAAAATTACAACCTCTTTTTTATGCTGTAAGTGCAGATTTCGGACATGGTTCTCACTCATGACCCCCTTCTGTCAGTCAAGAGCCACTCTGTGTATTTATTGTCACTCACTCCGTTCAATGGGCATTGGGGATGACTATTAAAAATAACAGTAATTCTCTTAGTCCTTCCCTACTGTTAGATCTCTTATAAGGTGGTTGCTAGGCAACTGCCTCAAACAACTTTCAGGGCAGGTCAGCTGACCAGGTAACACATCCTTGAGCGCTTTAGAAAGATTTAGATAATTGGTAGCTTCCCTATAAAGCTTGCTGAGTTAGGTAACCTGGTGTGGATTATATTGTTTGTTTTGAGAGATTGTTGTATTTTGAGACTTTGTCAAGTAATCTGCACAGTTTTGCATTCGGATCTACAGTTCTAGTTGCTAGCCTTGCCTTGTTCCAGCCTAGCCTTGCTCTGTAGTAGTTTGCTGTAATCTCAGTTTTTGTGTTTGTATAGATTTTTTTATTGTTTTCTCTCTAAAGAGTCTCTGGGTCCTAGTGACAATTTCTGTGACCAGGTAACTTGTAGCTTAGGGATATCCTTAGGGTTAGTTTTAGGGATAGAATAGGGTCAGGTGGGTTTTGTGTCAGGTTTAAATGTCAATATTTACTATTTTGCCACAGGCAAACTTAAACTCTATCAGTTCTCAATCTATAAAGCACTAAAACTTACCTTTTATTATGTACAACACTTAACCTCGATACACACTATTTAAAATCCACACTATTTAAAAACCTGATTTCTAACCTCTCAATTTATCCCTTTCTAATTGTGAAGGCATAACTCCTTGTCTATTATCAAGTCGTGTGGAACACCACCTATTAACAGGGGAACCTTATATATACAGTGATTTACTAACTCCAATAAGGGATCCAAAACATCTTACTTGGGCAGTCATCCCTAATCCGATGGACATAAGAGGTTAGAAATCAGGTTTTTAAATAGTGTGTATCGAGGTTAAGTGTTATACATAATAAAAATTGTTTTAGTGCTTTATGGATTGAGAACTGATAGAGTTTAAATTTACCTATGGCAAAATAGTAAATATAGTCATTAAAAGTCACTCTGTGTTCTCTTGCTAGATTCACATTTTTTTGGGAGACTATTTGACAGGTTTATATGTCAGGGAGAGGCTTAGTTGAAGATTCAGGGAAAGTTAGTTCTTTGCAACAAAAATCAATTATTATTAGCTTGCTTCCAGATTGAACTCACATGAGGTAATATTATTATGATTTATTTTAGAGCACCCTTAGTTCCAGAGCGCTGTACATTCGAGGGGATTATACATAAAACATAGGTCAAACAAGTACAAGGGGACAATAGCTAACTAATAACTGTTCCATAGGGAAAGAGCTCCCTGCCCGTGAGGGCTTACAATCTACAAGGAGGGAGGAAGGAGACAGAAGGTGAGGGGCAGACATGGTTGTGGACGGTGTAGTGACAGCAAGGTTATGGTTGGTTATAGGCAATCCTGAAGAGATGGGTTTTCAGGTTGCTTTTGAGGCTGGTGAGAGTGGGGGAGAGTCTGATGTGTTGGGGCAGTGAGTTCCAGAGTATGGGGGAAGCACGGGAGAAGTGTTGGAGATGGTTGTGTGAGGAGCTGATAGGAGGAGAGCAGAGAAGAAGGTCCTGTGAGGAGCGGAGGTTGCGTGGGGGGGAAATATCGGGAGGTAAGGAGAGATGTTGGGGGGAAGGTTATGGGAGCTTGTGGGGATGTTTAGTAAGGGAACGGTTTGTATTACCAAAATAGTCTTGGTATCTACACCTTGTTTTCTGCCCCTTTTAATTCCCCTAATTGAACCATTTAGGTTTTTTAGTTGATACATGTTTTTCGCGAGTTATTCATGCGTGCAGATGAAATTTTTTTTTAGTTCTGTTGTAGCCTTGAGATCCCCAGTGTTGTTACATTTATTACATTTCCCCAGTAACACTTAATTCTATATTCTCATTGCCTTATTTAACAACTGGCTAATTTTTTGATACTTGATTATCAAAACTTTTTGTATATCCCCCGGAAGACATAAAGGTGGCGGGAAAACCTTTTAATCCTTAATATACTAGAAATTTTTTAAAAAAAGGGAATAATTTTAAAAAGGGGGACCAAATCTAGGAGTAAGAGTACATCTAGGAGACATATGTACAACTTTCTGTTTAGCCACTAAATAAGTTTTCCCTATAAATTTTCCAAAAGCGATTGTATTATCCCCCTTCAGTAAAAAACATGACACTCCTTGCATCATTCCAGCATAGGTGTGTCCTCAAATCTAAAAAGATGTCAATGTGTTCTCTAATTGAAAGTGTCCAATGAATATCTCACAGATGTATTACTATCTGCAGTTTGCCATCTGCTCCAGTCAGGCTGTCAAAGGTTTGGCACAAGCTGCAGCCACATTACTGTCTTTGATGTCAGACATTGTCAGTGTTTTGAAAATAGGAAAGAAAAAAAACGCAAATAATTCGGGGTGTAACCCCAAAAAAAGGGCACTTAAAAAATCATTAATGTACTGTACTCTGATGAACCCAAAATTTACCGGGTGAACAACAATATCGAATGCAACATCAAAGGAAAGGGTTTCCATAATTTACTGATATATAAAAAATTGTACAAAAAATTGTTCAATGCCTATTTTATGAGTTTTTTTTTTGACTTTTGTTTTAAAAGGATTGCTCATTCAAGCTTTCAGCCTCTTCAAATGTCTGGCAGAAAGGGTTTTTTTAAATTCGGGGGATGCTTCTTGTCTCCCCTCTTACCCTCCCTTTTCCCCCCCTCCCCTCAGCACACAGACAGTTTCCCTTTATAACAGGAGGGGGGCGAGGGGGTTTGCTGCCAGGTTAACCTGTGTGTGCCTCCTAGGCTTGCGGTGCCCCCGCAAGTAGCTGCCTGCAGTCCACAGAGTCAGGGGACAGGAGAGGGGTGATTATGAGTGTGGGGAGGTCTGTAGCTGTGTATCTTTAGCAAGCAGGGGGGGGTGTAATGTTCCTAACCCCCTGCTTTGCATACAAACTACTCCCACCCAAAAACAAATAAACCCTGTCAGAACAACACGGGCATCTGTGAAGTTGTTTACTATAAAACACAAGTGTCTTAAAAAGCAAACAGGGGGGAATAAACGTTCACAAAACCCCCCGACTGTTCTATTTATAGTCGACTCCACAGACACATGTTGATTATAGTAAAAACATTTTACTGCTGCACATTACTGATACAGATCAGCCTCATCTTGCCTCCTCAAAAGTGTAGAGAGCAGGAGGGAGCTGGCACACACAGGGTTAATCCAGCTCAAGACCAAAGCCAACCCCCCCCCCTCCCTCCACTACAGAAGCATAGTGTTGGAGGGGGTCTTGTGTCAGACCTGTATTCAGAAAAACAGATGAGTCATCGCACTGACAGCCCGTGAGTAAAGTCAACAGGGGCAGCTGCTATAGGGAATTTTAGGAGCGGTGCACTACTACTAACATATAACTAAAAACAGTAGGCATTTTTTAATGAACATATATTGCAAAGTTGCTTGTTTTTTAAAAATCTTTTAATTAAAAAACCCCAATCATTTAGAGAGACAACCCCCTTTAATTTCATTTACAGTTTGGGGAAATTTCATATTTAAGATTCACTTCCCAAAGGGGAAGTGTCAGAGTTTACAAAAGAAAAATAAAAAATTTAAAGGAGATGACGTCTCATAGCAAAACCTTACCTTTTTCCTTTATCTTTGGACAGAAGAGAAGGGTAATAAACTTCCAATATTTCCCCTTTTTGAAAATTTCAGTTCCCCATGGTTGGGATTAAGACCTTTTAAGTGTTTTCAAAAGGGATAAATCTAAAGAAGAGGAGAGGATTTTCAGTTCTCTTTTTGAAATTTGGATACTTTTTTAATCTTGCTGGAGTCTTAGGCATGTTTTACACGGGTTAAAATGGGAGTATCCGCCCCGTTTCCCCGTACTGCATAAATACGGGGTAGTAGTCCCAGTCATTTCGGGAATCCACAGTTCTCATAGAAACATGGATTCGTTTCCCCCTCCCCGTTCGGTTAATCGCCGAGCGGGGGAGGAAAATGAAATGCAATTATTACGGCTATAGTGCCGAGAAAAAATAAGTCTATGGGGCCCGGGGGGTCCGGCCTCCGCTCCACCTCCCTCCGGCCCCGCCCCCCTACCAGGGGAATTGTGGGCGAAATGGGCCCCTAATTACTGGTTGTGAACTAGCCTTGGGTTTAAAAAATTTTCATCTTAAACTCAGACGTTGGGATTATCATCCCAAATATTCCATAATTTACTTCCCCAAAAAAAAATTTGGGGAAAAATGACAAAATTCTTTTTCTCTAGGGTTCATTGGCTATTGCTCGACTTTGGGGGTATTTACATTCTGTGAAAATTTTACGTGAAAGTGAAAAAAAAATCCCCTTTTTTTTGCAAATTTGGGCTTTTCTATAGCCATTCTTAATCCATAATAAGTTGATGTACGTCAAAAACATTTACATTTTCATGTGTAGCAATCGATATCTGTATAAAAAAGGGGTTTAAAAAAATAGAAGTTTTTTGGTAAAAATGTTTTAAAAAGGAAAGTTTTTAAAATATTACCCCGGTCTCACACAATTAAGATTTAACATTTAAGGGTTTAAAGTAATCCTAACAAAATAAAAATACACCAC